>VJMH01000001.1:0-91446 GCA_009835185.1 Aphanomyces stellatus
CAGGCGCGGAGGGCAACGGCCTCGTCCTCGTACACATAAAACCGCTTTTTGACCTTGGTCAAAAAGAACCATTTTTCATCGATATGCACACGATTGTACATATTTTCAAAAAAATGAGTTCCTCTTGGCCCAGGCAAAAGGCAGTTCAGTGCAAACCGCAGCCTTGTCATCTTGTTGGCATGCGTCAAGAGGGGCTTGACGTAGTTCGACTTCGCCTTGAGTTTCTTCTTTTCCTTCATGTGTCGAATGATCGTAGTCTTCTTGATGCCGCTGTGAACTTCGAGGCAGCGGAGTGTTTGGCGATCATCGTGTAGAACGGCCTTGATGGCTTGCTCGATTTCGTCGGCCGTTCGCTTTCGTCTCGCACCCGAATTACCTAAAAAGAGTACATGTTGTTAAAAATGATATCGATGTAACGCTCCCAAATATTCATTTAGAGAGGTTTACCTTGAATTCGTGCAGCAATGTCAGCAACGGGAGCACCATAGTCGACGGAGAGCCGTGCGCGGCTCCAGAGCCGAGATATCGTGGCCCGTGGCACATATAGTGCCGAGCCACACCAGTTATAGCACCGTAGGGTAGCACACCATGTTCGGAGCGAGCTAGCAACATCTCATACGCCCCACGGCGCTCGACGGCTGAGAGGTTACGGCCGATGGCCATGACGCCCACAGGCGTGGCAGCACGTGCAGCGATTGGGGATGGCATTCGTCGGAAAGCAAAGGAGCAAAGCACAGAGTTTCGAGGCGTCAAATTGAAAATTGACTCTCTGGCGTAAGAAAGTGTTCGTCAGTTCACTGTGTCAAATTTTTGGCGCCAAATTGCTCCGGCCTCAGAGCTCTGATTTGGACTCAAAATACAGCCAATCATAGGGCAGGATTCGCTCTTTAAAACGAAGTTACAACTTGGATTAACTGTACCATAGTAACGGAATTAGTATGTCGTGTCAATCTTGCCCCAGCACACGTCGTCGTACTACAGCACACGTCGTCGTACTACAGCACACGTCGTCGTACTTGACGCAACACCACAGACCTGGTCACAACTCAATGAAATGCGGGCTTAGCGTTGGATGCAGTGCGTTTTGTTTTAAATTTGGCGCCAGCACACTCCAAAGAAAAATTCCAACTAGAATCCAAATGTGGCATTTTAGGACACTTTTGATTCTAGTTGGAATTTGCAGGCTGATAAACCATGGTAACGCCTGTAATCCCATGCGTCCTCAACATGTTTGAGGTAACCCGCTTATGGAGCTAGCATTGTCCTGCTGGACAAAAACGCCGTTAAGCTGTTTTCCAATTGGAAACTTTGCCTTGATGGCAGGGACTACTTTATTAAAAATAGCATCTATATACACGGCTCCATTGACAGACTGGGGATTCGTTTCAATTGTGCCTTTTGGTTGGTTTTTGATCGTTCGTTAAGGGCGGCAAGCTCCACAAAGGGCCAAATACCGATTGTGCCATCAAAATGGCGGTTGAGGTGAGTATCATGACGTGGGCGAGCAACCGCTGCAAGGAACATCACTTTCGTGATAAAATTCTTCGACTTGACAGCGCGAAGAGCAACTTCTTCATCATCATAAACATAAAACCTTCTAATAACCTTAGTTATGACGAACCACTTCTCATCTACATGTACTTGGTCGTACATATTGACAAAAACGTGGCTCCCACATATCCCAGGTCGTAGAAAATTGAATGCGTATTTCAGACGTGCCCAGTGCGTTTTCGTCCGTGAGGAGGGGTTTCACGCGACTAGAGCGCGCCTTGAGTGTCTTGACCTCGTCCATATGCCTTCTGATTGTCGTATTTGGGATCTCCCATCCCTCAGCAAGAGCCCGTTGGGTTTGCCGCTGGTGGTATGGGACGGCCTTGATCATCGTCTCCATTTCGGTGCGAGTTCGAAGCGTGGGGCGACCGCATTTACCTAAATTCAGTACACCGTGAAAATTTATACTTGCAAAAAAAGATATTTCCAACCGCACCCAATGCGCTTGGCAGTGTCAACATATGCTCCTCGTGGGAGCTTTCCACCAATGGCAATCTCCAATAGCATTTCATGGACGGCGCGTCGCCGCTTGTTCGAGAGGTTCTGACGGCCCCTTGATGGCGCCGCTGAGCCGCGCGGAGCGACGCAAACGTTGGTAGGCATGTCGTAGGAGCACAGTGAGCAAGGAGGTGTGTCGGAGTGCGATGAAAATGAAAAATGAATGACTGGCGAGTCGAATCCGACACAGGAACCTCGACCCACGAACTTTGAAGGACCAGAACTCCCGCCCCCGTGCGAATAATTGAGCATAAAATAGTGCAAATTAATGCTGACATCGAGCGCTTTCGATCGCACGCTTCCGATTGGTTATTGGAGTATTTTTAGAAAAATCCCGCCAATCAAAACAGAAACCTACCAAACTTTATGGTCCAGGCTAGTATTGCATTTATTAATCACTGTCGTAGGCACGGACAACGTCTATATTGTTTTTACGCGCTGCGTTATTGATGTTTCTATATGCATGGCATACTCCCTGCAGTGTGTCTCAACCGCCTGCTCGGTGTATCATGGTCAGCAAGATGGGAAATGACGATGGCTACGACAGTATATACAGCGGCATCCGCAATGATAACCAAGAAGTGACAGATAATGACGGCAATGACGCTGATCGTGCTGACGCAACTTTGAAGCTGTGTTGACAATAATTTTCTAGGCTGAAAGCACTTGCAGTTCGGCCAAATGCCATAGCTCCCATCGATGCGAATAATGCTTAGTTTGAGGTACATATCCGCCAATAAAACGAAATCGACGTGCATATCGCGCATATTACATTTGTTTAATTCATCAACTCATTTGTCGTCATTTACTCATCGTGTTGTAATATGGTTCCGCTTTCACTCCTTCTAAATCGTTTTGTTTCTGACCGGTATACGCCAAGCCCCCCCGCTTGTCCCCCCGTCCGCCCCATACCCCAAGCCCCGTGAGGGGCGTTCAAAGGGGGCCAAACTGCCCTCGTGGCTACCTCTTGGAGGAGTTGCTGTGGATGCGCGAATCTCCAGGCTATTCCCTATCGAAAGACGACGTATTGCGGAGATGCTCGGCTATTCCCAAGTTTTCATCAAAGTCCGACAACGCCAAGCTTAAGTTCATGCGTCGTATTATTCGCGCGTACGATCTCCAATCAAAAGTCACCTTCCAGGTTCAACGCCTAGGAACCTAAGCAATGCGTGAATTGCGTGCAAAAGATCTGCCCAATGTGTCAAGCGACAGCGACTCCAATGGTATTTACCCAGCCATGACGAGGCCGACGACCACCTCCAATCCATCGACTCCACCCTATCGGTGAACTCCATCTCCGGCACGTCACCTCCAAGAACGGCCGCTGGGTGTATTACGATCGGCGACTCCAGAACGGACGATGGAGGCGACGACGACGCCAAGAATGCAGAGCGTAACAACGGCGGCAGCGACACAAGTGGTGACGAGAGCGCCAACTACGCAGAAGGTGACAACGGCCTCAACGACGCAGGGTGTGACGACGCCACCATTGAAGCCACATTGTGATAGTGTATCTACATCGAAGGCAGCATCTACGACGGCGATGAACGGGCACCCATGCGCAAGTTGTTGCGAGAGCCGCGCATGAGAAGGATTCCTCAATGCGACTGCATCACGCTCGACAACCGGTACCGACAGAAGATGTGCCACTCGCTGGCTTGCACCAATGTTGCGTCGTACGTGGCATGTTTTTCACCACCGGAAAAGATATTTGCGTGCGTTCGACTGAATTGATCTTGCCAGGTCAGACGTTTATGGAGTACGCAGAGCGTCTTCACGACATGGCTCAATAGGCGGCCGCGAACTACTTTATTTTTGACACGAGGAAAGGTGCTTTTCATGACGCCTTGCGTTTTGGAAACTATGCGCGTTTCATCAACGACTCCTGCGAACCCAACTGTTCCGCCGAGGTTTCGATGAAGGACTGTTTAATGCGCGTTGCGATAACGGCCGTGGATTCAATCCAACCAAGCGAAGAAATCACCTTTGATTATAATTGGTGGAGCACGTTCGACGCCAAGTTGTTCCAATGCTGGTGCGGCTCGTCAAATTGCCACAACCCCCCCATCGATGCGAATGCCGCTTAGATCGAGGTATCTAGTCGACGATAGAATATCTTCGACGTGCATAACTAACATGCAATTTCATTTGGATTCATCTACTCCTTTTTCGTCATTCGCTCATCAAGTTGTAAATTGGTTCTGATTTCACTCCTGGATCGACCACAATATATATCCACAATATACGTAATAGAGAGACACTCTTCAGAAAACCAAGTATTTCACCAATTTTAATACTTATCAGAGTATTGAAACTGGTGTGATATATCTTCGAAAAATTCCTAGTCCATGACCAATCCTAATACTGATCTAAGTATAGAATTTCAAGCAACGGAAATTGGAATTTCTTCAGCTACGAACCTCATCATTCTTTCTTCCTCATGTCGAACCTCCACATTATTTTTCTTCCTCATTGGGTTTCGATATACGTAGATGACTCGAGGAAATCATTCATCCCTCATCGTCCTGCAATGCTGTCAACGCAGTCCAATGCATGACACAATTATCTCCTTGGTAACCTCTGTAAAACTACATACGATGTCGATTATCAACTCATACAGTGTGCGAGCGACGTTTCAGGATCACTGAAACCCACCCAACTCTACGGATAATTATGCGGATGATTGTCACGTGATTGTTCTTGTGGATAATGCTGCGCAGATGTTCTCTCGTTCGCTTGAGGATGAACCACCTTATGTTTGAGGCTGAGAGAACGTCTCGACATTTGTCCACAATATGCTCTCCTCAATTATTACAGAGTCGACTAATCCTATTAACCTCGTGTGGTTGTCAACGAAGCAGGAGTCTTAGCAACACGGCCCCCATTTACTTTGGAGCAGATTGGCCAAATTGGAGTCGTTCACTTTCAGAGCTGCTGGAAATTGGTGAACCCAAAGAAACCCCTTTGGCGGGTTCTACATCAGTGTATGGACCACTTTGCTTACAATATCGTTTTGGTCGTGACTTTGACGAAGCAGCCATGTGGAGCCATATGTGGCACTGAGAAGTCCAAGATGGTCAGGCTGAGAACAATCATTAGCAGCCCAAGCATCACGCCTCTTCATCTTTCACCATCGGCACAAGGTTCATGGCTCACCTTGACCCATCACGTGGTCTGGACACGCTCCTATCATCGCCCTCTGTAGAGGCGCGTAGGAGTCCCCGCTGGCACTTGTGCAAATTACCGTCAAATTGCAGTTGCCTTGCGCTGAGAGCACCCACAGATGTTGCGTCCTGTCCCACGGACATCCGGATCCGGAATTCGATTGTTTGACGTGCTATCACAATGATTGACATGCGAGGTGGCTCAGCAATGTAAAGGCCAAGGGCGCAACCAGCACTGGCTCACCCCAGGATTCTAACACAGGCATGGAGTACTATTAACTAATTGAGGGTGGGGTTAAATGCGGATCGCGTCGTTCGGGTTGATGTCGCTCCAGCCCGTCATTTCCGTGTCGGCCAGTCGAAAGTCGCCGTCCATTTCCAGGCAGTTGTGGATCGCGTAGAGGAATTGCTTCATGCAGATCTCGTCGGTCGAGTACTTGGGCAACAGAAGCGCAAAGAAGCACGTGTGGGACTTGGGGAGGCAGTCGTCGGGGTTTTGGGACATGCCCTCGCCGGACGCTGCTTGGATTTTAAACTTTTGGCCAAACGAATGTTGGTCCATGGGGAGCCTCGACCGCGCCGACACGAAGCGGAGGAACGCACACTTGTCTTCCTGGCTCATCTCGCGCAGGACACGCCAGAACCGCTGGACAAACGCATCGTCGGCGCTGATGTCTTCGTCGTATTCTGTGTTTGCTTGCAGTAACGTCACGTCCACGTCCGCGCGGCCACACATGCGTGTCTCGAGCTCGTCGTAGGTGAACAACGCAACGGCATTCGCGGGAACGATCGTGCAGAGACCTTGCTTCATGGCTTCCATCGCTGCCTGGCCTTCGTTCAGCCGCGTCGTGAGCACTGTATCGACATACTCGGCAACGTTGTCGATAGTCACAGCCTTGGCATGGCCATCGGGGACGAGCTCGACCAGAGTCCCGTCCGACAAATGAGTTGTAAAGTTGAGGTCCAGCGCTTCCAGGGTTGCGGCCGCCGTCGCGGGCTCGAGCTGCTGGAGTTGCTGCAGCAGTCCGTAGGCAGCAACGTCGACTTCGAGCAAGTCCGACATGTCGACGGGTGACCCGACCAAGCGCTTCCACATGCTGGTGCAAAAGTCCAGTCGCACGAGCACACGCGTGCGAAGAATGATGCCGAGGACCTGGCCAAGAAAGTGATACATCTCGAGGAAGAGCGTCGTGTTGTCGACGGGGTTGTGGGCCGCGCCCTTGTTCCACTTGGAGTCGGGCGAGAGAAGGGTTGGATTGAGGACGAATTTTTCGCGGTGGGACCCAATGCCATTGCGCCAATTGGGACTCGGCATTAAAAATGGCAACATGCAATCCAGCGCGTCTACCGTTATCCCGTCAGGTTGTCTTGGGCCACCAACCTGCCCTACCTTGTTTGATCGACTGCAACTCGGCCACAAATTGGGCAAAGAATTCACGGTACGGTCCGCCATAATCGTCGGCCCCTTCGCCTTCAAATTTGACTTTGAACGTGCGGAGTTGGCCGTCGTCCATCGGGTGTGAATAGACCTATGGCGACATGAGACCCGTTTATCAAACCTGCCTCGTAGTATACCATGCGCAGGACTTTGTTGTCGAGGAAATGAAGCTCGTCAAACGCTTGGCCAAAGATGCTTTGGCTCACCACTGTCTCCAGCTCCTTCTTGAAGTGGGCCACGGCGGCTTTGGGGCGATTCACCGTCACTTGGGGCAAATCTTCGGGGTAGTCGTAGTCGTCCTCGGCTTTTTTCGGATGTGTCAATGTCTTTTCGAGCAGCGTGTCCAACACACTGTGTTTAAACGCCGCAAAGACGCACACGCGGGTCGCGGCCAAGAGCGGCGCGTTGCTCAAGCAGTGCCGGGGGGCAAAATAGTGCCAACTCATGTCAAAGAACGGAATCGTGCGGCTCAAAATGTGGTTGAACTGCTTGAGGATCCCAACGCGCGCGACGGCCGCCTCCACGTGCGCATACTTGTGCGTCGAGACGAGATCGCGGACCTTGGCGTGACCAATGTTCCACGGACTCGCTCGCTGTTGTTGGCCCCCCTCGACATTGAGCAACGCGATGAGTTTGGCATCGTGGGGCAGAGTCCACTGGTCGCAGTCACTCAGCCGCGCAAACTCGGCGAGTGAGAGCGGTTGGTCCGCCGTTGACGCGTCGGTCGGGATCGCGGGGGGTGTGGGGGCAGGGGCGTTGCCCCGCAGGCGGATCTTGGACGGGTGGAAAAACCATGCGCCCGTCTCGCCTTCCGTTTCGACCCAAAGGCGACCGTCCGCGACGCCGACAACGACGCCATTGCCGCGCGGGGTCTTGACTTTGTCTTTGGCTTTGAACCCGAGCGGCACGCACGTCGTGTCCGATACGTCAAAGAGCAAATCGTAGCCTGCGCGGGTCATGACACGACACCTTGTTTCGTTCCACCATTGCAAATACCCATCGTAGGCGCGGTGGAGCAACCGCACGGGCAGTTTCGACGACGCAATCATTGCTTCCATGTACGCACACACGTCCAAGTATTCGTCGACGGTCGATTCCGTCGGCGACCCATGCAATTTGAGGCCCACGGCACAGTCAAACCCGGTCGCGACCAACGACACCTTTTGGTGGCGCGAATAAAAAGCCACCGCGGGACAGAGTTCGCCCACGACGTTGTCAAACGCGACACCGAGTGCCTGGCCGTTCTTTGTAAAGCTGAGCGTGCCTTGGTCGCAGTCGAGCTCGAGGCCAATCACGTCGCCTTCGCCAAATGGCTCGCCATACGTTTTGACGCGGTTGCGTTGGTAGTAAAGCGCCCCGTCGCCGATAAAACCCCAACTGTGCTCGTCGGCGCCCAAAAACGACTCGAGATTCGCCCGCCGGGACGCAACCCCCAAAAACAAGTACGCACTGCTCGACTTTTCAATCTTGATTTGCCATCGGTGTTTCCCCACAACAAAGCATTCGGTGCCCAAGACCTACATATTCGACGCGTCAGAGCACAGCAACAATATCGAGAGCGTACCATGCGCCACGCTTCGTTGCCCGTGTACCCGACGCCAAGTCCGTCGTCGGCAAACGCAAGCGATCCGCTTCGGCATTTCTTCTTGTCCCACGCAAACGGGCACGTGTCCTTGACGTCGCTGGCTTTGGTTGCAAACGACGCCGTCGCAACGTCGTCTCCATGTTGGAGCACATACGTGTATGTGGTTTGGGGTGCCAGGTTCGACAACGTGCACTGGCGGTCCGACCCTCGATAGACCACGACCGCGGCGGGCACCTTGTCGTCGACGGGCGAGATCGGGTCGACTTGCTGCAACGTGTACGCGTCGTCGCCGAGCGCCGGCCACGCCAAGGTCAGCGACGTTTCGGTCGAGCACACAAGTTGCAACGACCACGACGTGCATGGAGACGCTGGCACGACGCGGATGAGTTCCAAGAGCCCTTGCAAGTAGGGCGAGAAATAGAGTCGATTTTGCGACGTTTCACGAAGCTGGCGGCGTCGTGCCACGACGAGGAGTGTGTCAACGTGGAGTCCATGCTGGCTGCACACGGCGCGCCGCTCGTCCTCGGACGGATGATGACGGAGTAAAAGCGTGAGGGCGCCAATGACAACGAGCTTGAGGGCGACGTTCGGGCTCGATAAACAGGGGACCAGCTGGGCCACGAGGAGGCCAAACGTAGGAGGCGGTGCGACGGCCACGTAGTCGGCCAGTCGAGTCGGGGTCGAGAAGAAACACTCGATAAGCCACGCGGCAAATTCGACGCTCGGATCGGGGAGCGCCGATGAGTCCCCGCAGGCCAAGTCGCGTTGCGTCCATAAGACGCTTTCGTATTGTTTGTCGCAGGCGAGGGTGAGCTCGTGGGCAATCGTGGCCCAGACGAGCTGGCCAAAGCCGAGCACGTTAGATGCGAGGAGTGTGTCGAGGACGGGCGCGAGGACAACTTCGGGCGGTCGGTCGAGTTGGAAGAGCGCACCTCGAAAGAGGATGGCCTTTGCAAAGCCAAGGATCTGGCGCTCGTGGTCGGAGTGGAGGCGTGGGTGCGTCGAGGTGAGCCAGAGGGCGAGGCCGTAGCGAGCATAGTTGATTTGGAGGGTCCGTTCGAGTTGCTGGGACCGCGTCGTGAGGTCCGACCCGCCAAGCGCGTTCAATTCCGAGCCAAACCGCTGCATGGTTTCGAGCGACGGCGGTGGCGGCGAGACGCCGGTCAACGCTTGGTTGCCCAATTTCGTCGCCATAAAGAGACTCGGGATGTTGGAGAGATACCCGCCTTCTTCGAATGGAAAGTACATTTCCCCAAACACCTTGCGTCCCGTTTCTTTGATTTCGTCCCCGAGCAGCACAAGCGTCGTTGCGCTGGTGGGCGTTGCACCACCACCGCCAAGCAAGTCGTCTTCTTCGTCGTTGAAGACCGCGGCCTCCTTTGTGTTGTCTTCCTTGTCTTTGGCAGCCTGCAGTGTGTTCAAGTATTCAAGGTTGTCGACAATCCACGCCGACGCCGAGAGAATGTCATTTTCCGTGTGCTTGAGCGCCATGACGCACCAGTCTTCAGGAAACCCCATCAGGCTCAATTCTTCAACAAACTCCGATCGCACTTGTTCTCCCTCGTCGTCGTCGTCGTCATCCTCTTCGTCCTCTTCGTCTTCTTCGTCGTCGTCGTCATCGCCGTCGTTGTCTTCGTCCCCTTCGTCCTCTTGCATTGGTGGCGGGGCCGTGTCGTCGAGGCGGGCGCTCGCCAACGCGTCGTCGACCGCCGGCATCGCGGCGCTCTCTTCCAGCTCGGGGGCTCGAGTCCACGTCTCGCCATCGTCGTCGTTGTCGCTTCCACCAACTTCGTACAACCGCTTGCGCGCCATGGTCGTTTTCATTTCGAGCTCGGCGAGGGGTGTAAACGTCGACGAGTGGTCATTTTGGACGGCGAGGGCCAGCAGGACGCCCACAATGTCATCGACCTGGCTGGCGTCCCCGCGCGCGTCGTGCAGTCCATTCACGAGTGCTTTCAGCGCACTGCTTCGCAAGAACCCTTGAAGCAATGTGGTTGCGTCGTCAGTCAAGACTGCCAACGCCATGTCGAGGAGGAGTGTCCAGCTCTTGTCCGAGAGAGGCCACCGCGACGAAACGGCAAGTTCTTCCATGTTGAGGCGCACGGCCTTGCCAAACTCGGACGGGTCGCCGTCCGTGTACACACGGCTGACCCACTCTTGGTACGTGCGGCAGTGCGGGGTCGTGGCGTCGGTGGGTTTGTGGGGCACGACGTGGGTAAACGGGGCATGACATGTCACGAGTGTAGCCAAGTCCTTGCCTTGGCTCAGCTCCACGACCGCCCCCACACGCAACGACTCGATAAAGCCCCCAAGGACAAAAAAACTACCCACGCCTTGGGCCACCTGGAGCGGATCCTTGGCGGTATTAGCATTGTCGTCGACGGGACTGCGACAGGCGGCTGCCATCGCATCGACCAACGCCGTGTGCACCGTGGCTGCCCACTTTGGCTGGCTTGCCAAGTGCATGACTGCGTGGCTGAGCTCAATGGCCAAGTGTCCGTGGTGCGCAGTCGTGCCACTCGAGGTTTCAAAGGGCACGGTCGCCCCCGACGGCACAACGCAGAGACCGATCGTGTGGATCCAGTACGGAATCAACGGCGCGGGCGTGCACGTCGTGGGAATCGTCTCCGGGTCTACAAACGGAAGCACGCGTTTGAGCAGTCGGACGACCAATTGCTGGACGCGAAACGTGCCCGTGTGGAAGAGGGAAAAGCAGAGCTCGAGCCATTTGGGGGACGTGAGCTCGGCAAGGCCTTCGCTCGAATGGGCGAGGAGCAAACTTACAATGCCGAGCTGGTAGCAGCAACGGTCCATGGCTGGATTCGGCGGCCCGACTTCAAAATCGGCCGCGAGTTGGGTCGGCGACAAAGCTTCCGTGTCAAAGTGAACGTGGGCGAGGAGACCATCAAACCCCGTGACGACGCAGCTACTGTCCAACTGGACGTCGGGTTTGCCCATGTTTAGAATCGCTGGCGTCGGTTGGTCGACCAGCTGGAGCGACGAGATTGCCTTGGCATTGTCCAATTGACCGTTCAGGTAGAGGTGCAAAGTCATGCCATCGTAGACGACGGCGACACAGACCCATTGCTGGCTTGGGACCACGCGTTGGACATTTTCCTGAAACGAGTGCTGTCGCAGCCCAACCTCCAAGAGCACTTCGCGGTCGCTGCCTTCGGCGACACAGCAGTACGGAATCCATTCCTTGGGATGGCTGCTCACGCAGCAAAGCATTTGACGCCCCTCGGGCTTCTTGGACACGTAGAGCCAAAAGCGCAGCGAAAAGGCTGGTGCGAGCTCCACGTGGGCTTGGACACCGCGGTCCAGTGCACTAAAGGTTCGTGTGGTCCCAAGCACAAGAGATGGAGATTGCTGTGGCGGGGTTTTGATCGCGGCGGCGCTCCACTGCAACGTCGAGTGCAAGGCATCTAGCACGCGTCGCCACTGAGGCTGACGGGGCACGACAATCGCATTGTCTGACGACGCTTGGTGGGCGCTGCCGCTTGAGACGAGGTACCGAAAAGCTGCCCAGACGGCACCTTGGACAGTAGACACACCCTTCCCTTCCTCTTGAAGACGATGCAGTGTGGGCACGATCGCCAATTCGTCAATGAGCCCATACAAATCGGGTTCGACCGTGAAACTCCAGCACTGGAGTGCCGAGAGCATAAGCGGGACATGGACCACGTCGTATCCGTCGAGCATGTGCGCAATGGCCGCATACATTGACGAAAACGAAGCGAGGACGAGTCCAGAGTAGTAAGGGCCGACGCCATCGAGGCCTTGGAGGGGACGCCCGTGCAGGCCCTGCCGCAGCACGGCACCGAGTCGATTGAAGAGCGTTGCATGCATGGTCGAGACCTTGGTGTATGCAATGAGATCACCAAACGCATCCAAGCCCACGGCTCGCACACTGGCCCGCCGGCAGTGCTGAAACAGCTCAACCCGGATGGCATCAACTTGGACGTCCACGCCGAGCACGAACGACGAGATGTCGCGGGCGAATGCCGTCGCAGGCGGTTGCTGCAAGATGCGTCGCCACCGCACCACCGTGTGAACGAGCATGCGGACGCGTTTCCATTTCGACGTGGGATAGCGTTCGAGAAATGCAAGTTGGAATGCTGGTGCGTCAGCAGGTCGCGGCATGCCCGCCGTCACGAATTCTGGCCATGGCACGGGGTCGTACGGGGCCACGGACGTCAAAGTCGGGCTGGCAGCGATCGTGAGGAGAAAGGCACATCGGTCCAAAACGTCTTGTCGGAACTGAACGGGGTCGGGCGCATCGTTTGACTCTTGGTTTTGCCACGTGTTTTTGAGCTGCGCCATCGTCCGCGTGCAGTCGGCCACCACGGACCATGGTGTCCGAATCAGCGTCGCGGGGATGTGGTGGCCATGGACCATGTGGGCGGATTGGGCCCACAAATTCGCATCTGCTTCCATGTAACCATGTTTGAGGAGCACGCGGTAGACTGCATGCTCCACGTCGTCGTAGACGCCCCTGGACGCCTTGAGAAGAAAGCGATAACTTGCGTCGCGGGCCGCATGCGTGGCGCGGACCCATTGACAGAGCGCCACGTACGAGTCGCTTCGAAGGTCGAGGTGCGGAAAGGTTGGCGACACGAACGACAACGATGGGGGCACGATTGGAAACGACACCGTCGCCATGGGATGCACGACGCTGGCAGGCGACGGAAAAGGGGTATATTGCACGGCCCGCGACGTTCCACTTGCAACGACCCCCAGCTGCGCAAACACAGAGGCTTCAAACCCACCCGCAAACATGTGACATCGCAAGAATGTTGACGAGGCCGAGGCGGGTGTTGACGAGGCAAAGAGGGGATCGCCCACGACCAACGTCGCGGCCATTTCAGACGCCAAGTGCACAACAAGTTTTTCGAGCGTAAAGAGCCACGGGAGTTGATAGACACTGTCCATGGTGCCTGGGAGCGAGCTCAAAATGTGTTGGTTTGACTCGTGGGCTTCGGGCAGCAGTTGGTTCAGTCCATCGATAAGTCGAATCACTTCGTTTACGAATGGGAGCAATGTGATGGCAAAGAGGGGCTTTTGGG
Source organism: Aphanomyces stellatus (assembly GCA_009835185.1). Lineage (NCBI taxonomy): Eukaryota > Oomycota > Saprolegniomycetes > Saprolegniales > Verrucalvaceae > Aphanomyces > Aphanomyces stellatus. The sequence continues at coordinate 13,303 of VJMH01000001.1, forward strand.
CAAAGAGCAAGAGGGTCGTAGCAAGCGACGGCAAGATCGCACCCACGAGGGAGGCTTCGAGGACAGCCAATTCTGTTTGAAGGACCGTCGACGCTTTCTCGAGTGTCGTCGCACAGCTTGTTGCGACTGTCTTCAAATTGTCCGTCGCATGTTCCAGGACGACCATGCAGTACTCGACAAAGCAGCGCCAGGACAATGGAATCGCATCCAAGTGATGCTCGTCAATTTTGAAAATGGCGGCGGGTGACGGCGCGTCAAATGTCCACGTCGGCGTGCTCCCTGCCCAGCTCGCCACTTGCTTTTGGACTGCGTTGAGCAAGACAATGTACGGACGAAAAACCGCCGTGCTGTCTTTGGGTTTCGTCAGCAGGTCGTTGGTCGACGCGCTGATCTTGTCAAGCAATACGGAGAGCAATCCTTTGATGTTGGCCGTGTTGCGCGGGTCGTGGCGGAGGAACTGCATGAGCAAGTTGTCGTCGGCCATGCGTCGCAAGAGTGGTTCGAGCAATACTTTGCGGTGCTTGGGCACGACCACGTCGTGGGTTTGACAGGCCGCGCACGTAAAGACGGTCGATGTGGCTGTGCCTTGGTCTTTCAAGATCGAAAAGATCAGATGCGTTTGACTGGAAGGACACGGGTAGAAGAGCTCGAGTCCCAAGAGAAGGGCTTCCACTGCTTCGTCGACAATCATCGTTTTCATCGTGTCGTCCGCGATCCATTTGGGTCCGTTGATCCATCGCACTAAAATGCCATTCATTCGTTTCAGCTGTCCATTCAGGGCCACGACGTCAGGCGGCGGCGTCGTCGCGACTGGTCGCAAGCCGCGCACGAGCGATTTGCCCACGCCACATCGAATCAATTGTGTCAGGTTTGCTTGGACGACCCGCAACGCGGCCACAACAATGTATACATGCGTGACGCTGCAGTCGTCGGACATTGCAGCACCGTCGGAAAAATAGTCCAAAATGTGGTTGAGCGCGTCAAACGTAGTGCTCGTCACATCGACACAATATGCGTGGTAGCTGCTGCCACACCCGACCGAGTCGTCCTTCTTGCGCGGGACCAACGATTTGCAGTTGGTTGGGTGCTGGAGGACAGGGTAAGACCCGCGTGGGGGAATGTACGCGCGGCAGAGACGGTCGAGGTGGGCGAGAACACACACGGCGGCTTCAATGTTGTTGCTCGTGGGTTCATCGTCGTCGTCCACAGTTGGGTCGAGACTCTTTCGGTGGCTCTTGGATTTTTTCCCGAGCTCGTATTTTGAGTTGAGAAGGATCGCATGGGGGCTGAGCGGACCGTCGCCCGCACCAGCGTCCGACGATGGATTCAAAGTCGGGGCTTTTTCTTTTTCATCCTTCCCACCCGTGAGCACGACGGTATGATAAAACCCCGCGGCGACCATCGCGACGCGCTTGCCGACAAACGTGTCGACCGCGCAAGGCGTCAACCGCTCGGTCGTGTCGCCCGTCCCGAGCTGGCCGTGGTTGTTGCGGCCAAACACGTACAAGAGTCCGCTTTCCGCGACCGCAATCGAGTGATAGCAGCCACACGAGATGCGTACGATTTCTTTGCCATCGAGTTCGTCGATGAGCTGCGGCGTTGCAATGCGCTGGTTCGTGTGCAACCCGACGTCGCCAACGCCCAGCTGGCCATAATCATTGCGACCAAAGCCAAAGACACGTCCGCCGGTGCACAGCACGATCGTGTGGTAGTAGCCGCATCGCACTTCGAGGCTCGTGTCGTCGAGCCCCGGCACGGCCACGGGCACCATTTGGTTGTCAAGCGACTCGAACCCCAATTGACCATAGTCATTTTTCCCAAACGAGAGGACGGCGCCTGTCGCGGTCGACACGACGCTGTGGTACTGCCCACACGCGAGCGACGTGAGCTGGACGTTGGTCAATGCGTCGACCAGCGTCGGGAGGCGGCGGTCGAGTGCGTCGTTGAGGCCGAGCTGGCCAAAGTCGTTCCGGCCAAACGAGTACACTTCCGACGTGCCACCCGTCGTCGTCGTGCTCAAAATCGTGTGGTAATAGCTGCACGAGACAAATTTGACCTTGTGCATGTCGAGGCCTCGAATGCGCTTGGGGATGCTTTCGCTCGTCGTCGACCCATGGCCCAGCTGCCCGCGGTAATTGTACCCAAACGACGCGACGCTTCCATCGGACGCAACGACGACCGTGTGTTCGCAGCCATTGTACGCGTGGATTTGGCTCACGGCGTGTTCAAAGTCGAGTTTCGTGACTTCGGTCATGGAAGCGATGCGCGTCGTGACGCCGTGGCCGCATTGGCCATTGTCGTTGTAGCCGCACGTAAAGACACTGCCGTCGGCAGCCAATGCAACCGTGTGTTCGTTGCCGGCGCAGACTTGGACAATCGTCTTGCCTTGGAGGGCCTCGACGCGGTCAAACGACTTTCGCGAATTCGTATCGCCGTGCGAGAGCTCCCCGTACGAGTTTTGACCGCAACTCCACACTTCGCGCTCTTCGTCGTCGTCGAGCGCGGGCATGTCTTTGATTGCCGACGCCTCTTGGGCTTTGATGGCCGAGAGGACACTTAAGACGGGGCAAATGTCGATCGTTTGGAACCGCGTGGCCACGGGGCGCGCCGCCACTGACGTTTTCATGTCTTGGACAGCAGTATTGTGCTTGGGCGAGTCGGTGTTGTTTTTCTTGAGCGGGATGGGGTGCACGGGGTGTTGCTGGATCGAGCCCGGCGGGGGTTTTGGTTTCTTCTTCAGGACAACAATTTCTTCGTGCGCGTCGTCGCCGCGGTTCAATAGTACACTTTGGGGTTTCAACACAAGTTTCGACGGCCGACTCGACAGCTTGGTGTTCTCGTCGAGGGAGGCATCGACCGCTTGGAGCACTTCGGCGACTTTGGTGCGTTCGGCGTCTGCGTGGTCACACACGAGCGAGATTGTGGACGTGATCATGGTTGCACCCAAGAGCACCTTGACCGCAAGGAGAAACGTGCTCACGGCGCCGCGGGCGACTGCGAGTCGAAGAAGTGCATTCATGGCGACCGTGCTGCTGTCGGGGTCGTCGACGCACACATCGAGGAGGAATTGCTGCAGCGCGTCGACGATTTCACACGGCGACGACGCAGCGTCGATGGACAATGCTATCGAGTCCGAACCGTTCTTCAAGAGCGAAGACGTCGGGGCCAACGAGAGCGGCGTGAGTTGCTGGATGTGCGGGATCAAATCGGCTAGGAATTCCTGCCGGTCGGCTTTGTTGTTTGGTTCGTTCTCAAGAAGTAGCGCGCGCACGAGGGACAGAAACACTTGGACGCCAAGCGCGGCTTCGTGAAACGGGGGCACTTTGGATGATTTGGACGGAGAAGGGGGAAGGACGTCGAGGGCATCGTGGGGGGACACCAAAAGCAAGGATGGGAGTCGCGACGAGAGGGACTCGTGCATGCCGCGCAGGATGAACTGCTGCAATTCCAACTTGGTTGTGAATGGATCAACCAGCTCACAGTGTTGGATCAACGTGTCGCGGAGTCGCGCGATGGAGAACCTAGCGAGGTGGGCAGGGTCGTGGTCGACCAACGCCATGATCGTTTCCGCGAGTGCAGCATCTTCGTCGTGCACGAGGGTATGGGAGGAGCGAGTTGGGTCTTGGAAGTCGGACTTGAGTATTCGTCGCGTCGAGAGAGGGGGGGCTTGTTGGGCGAAACCCGTGCGCCTGTACTGCTTGGAGAGGAAGTCTGGATCGAAGAGCTGCTCCATCGTGATGCGACTCCAACGTGGATCGTGACGGCGGGACAGCGCCGCACCTCCGCGTGTTGTCGTCCTCTCCGTCGGTTCTCTGCTTTCTGCTTGACCCATGAATGAGCATGCAGAGCAAGCAGCAGCTCGCGAGATCCAAAGCTCCCAAAGCGGCGGTTTGAGATGGGTTGCAGCAGCTTGTCCGGATAAAATCGAAACCGAAGCTTGAGAAACCGACATACAGTGACTGTATCCGGACGATCCATTTTGGATATCGGCGGAGATGCGGCAAAGGTTTCCTTGACCCACCAACGAGCAAGCACCAGGACCAACACGTCCATTTTCTTGCACTTGAGGTGCAAAGTCACGTGGTGTGTAGCTCATGGATTGAGGTCGATCGGCTGTTCGGTGTGATGCGGTCCCGTCATCGTCTATTAGGTTGGCGGCATATCCTCGACAGATTGTCGCGCATCGTGATTCTTCATCGCCGCGGGATATTGGATGTATTGGTTCCCTCGACGTGATTCCTCCAACCGATAATCACCCATGAAGTCAATACCGACGCATCTCTACGGGAGACACATCCAAGTGAATTGTTTGAGCTGTGTTTGAGCGATCATGTGGGCGAGGCAAAGTGCTTGCTGTAATGTTCTTCCCGTCTTGTGTCTGGAGGGAATTTGAAAATGCAAAAAAGGGCGCGAAAGTTTCGTTCGAAACAACATAGCATGCATTCAAAAATCAAGATGAATTCTTTGGACGCAAAATATGAGGTTATACAAGCATCCTATTGCTGTTGCTGACACCTTGACAACAAAGGCTCGTGGATTGAAGAACTCGGGACCCATGACCTTTGTGTGGAGAAGGTAGTCCAGAGGGCAAGGAGACGTGCTTAACATGGTGTGATCGATTGACCTTCAAGCTTGATTTTTAGGTGCGGATTCCATTTATCGTACTTAATCGAGCGAATCAAAACCTGGGGATGCAATTGGCCAACCTGTATAAATGCATACTCTTGGATATCAAATGTGGTCGACACACTCCCCCTTGCGAGAATTCAAGAGCAAAGCAGCAGCACAAGATGGCGTCGAGGTATCTTCGATGATCTTGTGCTTGTGGGGGCCGGTGGCTAACGGTCGCTGTGTAGATATGATCGTGCGATTACCGTCTTTTCCCCCGATGGTCATTTGTTCCAAGTCGAATATGCGATGGAAGCAGTGAAGCGTGGTGCCGTCGTCGTCGGGGTTCGCGGCGTGGACGCTGTCGTCTTGGCCGTCGAACGCAAGGAAACCGCCAAGCTCCAAGATCCCCGCACTGTGCGCAAGATCTGCAAGGTGGACGACCACATCACCCTTGCGTTTGCGGGTTTGACCGCTGACGCCCGCGTCCTCATCAACAAGGCTCGCTTGGAATGCCAAAGCTACCGCTTGACGGTCGAAGATGCGCCATCGGTTGAATACGTCGCCCGCTACGTCGCCAAGGTCCAACAGCGCTACACACAACGCGGTGGCGTGCGCCCTTTCGGTATTTCCATGCTCATTGCCGGCTGCGATACCAAGGGCGTGCCGCAATTGTATCAAACCGATCCGTCGGGCATTTTCACGGCGTGGAAGGCCAGCGTGACGGGCCGCAGCGAAAAGTCGACGCGTGAATTCTTGGAAAAAAACTACGTCCAAGACATGGACGAAGACGCGTCGGTCCGCTTGGCGATCAAGGCGTTGCTTGAAGTCGTCGAAGCCGGCAGCAAGAACATTGAAGTCGCGGTTGTGCGTCGTGGTGGCGTCGTCACGGTAGGAGCAAATGCGTTGTCTCATTGCAGGATGCTCATGTGCGATAGACTGTGCCCGACGCGACCGTGGAAGTCGTGTGTGCGTCGATCGAAAAGGAAAAGGAAGACGCGCGACTCGGCGCCGAAAGCAAGTCGCAATCATAAAGCAAAAGGCGACAGCGTGGGAACCTGGATGTACATGCATCCTCCCCATCGTTTATGACTAAGAGATCGACTTGTGTCCATTGTTGTTGCTTTTCATGCATGCTCGAAAAATTTGGCTGCTTGAGTCAAACCAATTTGAAACAAGATGCGTTTCAAGGGCTATTTTAAACGTTTTAAATATCCCTTGATTGGTCCATCCGATGCAATCTCCATCCAAAACTGGGATATTTAAAACGCATTTTAAATATTGGAATATCGACATGGTCGAAGTTCTTTTCACGATTTGTGGATCTGATGGCAAAACCGCGGCCTGTCGCCGAGTCTGCATCCAAGCACGAGGAGGACACTTATCCTGCGTCGTCGACCATCGATGGATCTGTTCAGGACCAGTCCTCCTTTGTGTTTGGCGTGCCCGTCGAATCACCGGCGGGATTCGACATTGAAGACTCGTCGTCGCCGCTCGCGTCGCTCGTCAAGTACGGCCTCCTCGCGCTTATCTGCGTGCTCTCGTTTGCAATTCGCTTGTTTTCGGTTGTGCGCTACGAGAGTGTCATCCACGAATTCGACCCGTACTTCAATTACCGCACGACGAAATACCTCGCGTCGGAAGGCGTTGTCGAGTTCCTCGACTGGTTTGACGACCGCGCATGGTATCCCCTCGGTCGGATCATCGGCGGCACCATCTACCCTGGATTGATGGCGACGGCGGCGTCGCTCTACTGGCTCCTCAACGCATTCCACATCTCCATCAACGTCCGAAACACTTGTGTATTTGTGGCGCCGGTCTTTGCTGCCACGACCGCGATCGCAACGTATCTCTTGACGAAACAAGTCACGCGGCGCTCGAGTGCATCACTGATGGCCGCGGCCTTGGTCGGTGTCGTTCCGTCCTACATTTCCCGCTCCGTCGGCGGCTCGTACGACAACGAAGCGGTCGCGATCTCGGCACTCCTTGTCGTCTTTTCACTCTGGGTCAAGGCCGTCCACACGGGGTCGATGTTTTGGTCGGCCGCGTGCGCGCTAGCGTACTTTTACATGGTCGCTGCATGGGGTGGCTACGTCTTTATCATCAACCTCCTCCCGATCTACGTGCTCGTGATGCTCGTGGCCGGGCGGTACTCGCCGCGCCTCTACGTCGCGTACTCGACGTTTTACGTGCTGGGGTCGATCCTCGCCATGCAAATCCCATATGTCGGGTTCAACGTGATCAAGCAAGCCGAATGTGCTGGCTCCCACGGCGTCTTTGCGCTCCTTCAAGTCGTGGCCTTTGTCCAGTGGGTCCGCGGCGTCGTCTCGGCCGCCGCCTTTCGGCACCTCGTCATGGTCTGCGGCGGCACGCTCATCACCGGCGTCGTCGCCGCGCTTGTCCTGCTTCAGGTCTTGGGCCGCGTCCAATGGACTGGCCGGAGTCTCACGCTCCTTGACCCGACGTATGCATCCAAGTACGTGCCCATCATTGCGTCTGTGAGCGAACACCAGCCGACGACATGGACGTCCTTCTTCTTTGACCTGCACATGCTCGTGCCGCTTGCACCCGTCGGTCTCTTTTTCCTCTACAAGAACCTGACCGACGGCGGCATCTTTGTCATCTTGTACGGCACCGTCGCGTGGTACTTTGCTGGCGTCATGGTGCGCCTCATGTTGCCGCTCGCGCCCGTCGCATGCATCCTCGCGGCCATTGGGCTTTCGTCGACGCTGCGCAAGTTTATGGGCTTGCTCCATCGCGCGACCGACGGCGGTGGCAACGCAGTTGTCCACGCAGGCGTCTCGATGGTCGTCGTCATGCTCACGACGCTCCTCCTCCTCTCGTACCAGTTCCACGCGGCCTATGTGAGTTCGATGGCGTACTCGTCGCCGTCGATCGTCGTCGAGTCTGGCCGCGACCCACATGGCAACCGCGTCGTCTACGACGACTACCGCGAGGCCTACTTTTGGCTCCGGCAAAACACGCGAGCCGACGCCAAGGTGTTGGCGTGGTGGGATTACGGATACCAGCTCTCGGCCATGGCGAACCGGACGGTCCTCGTCGACAACAACACGTGGAACAACACGCACATTGCAACGGTCGGGCGCGCGCTCGCGTCGTCGGAAGAGGCGGCGGCCCCGATATTCAAAAGCCTCGATGTCGACTACGTCCTCGTCGTCTTTGGTGGCTATGCCGCGTACGCGTCGGACGACATGAACAAGTTTCTCTGGCCCGTGCGCATTGGCAGCGGCGTCTTTGACGAGATGCCGCCCGAGCGCGAGTACCTCTCGTCGGCCGGCGCGTTTGACATTGGACCCGACGGCGCCGCGGCGCTGCATCAGTCCGTCGCGTACAAATTGTGCTACTACCAATTTAGCCACGTTCAAACGGACGCCAAGCACCCGCCAGGCTACGACCGCGCGCGGAATGCCCAAGTCGGCGTCGAGAACATTGTGCTCACGCATCTCGAGGAAGCATTCACGTCTGAACATTGGATCGTCCGCATTTACAAGGTCAAAAATGAGCCCAATGTGCAGCCAGCGACCGACCAACTCGAGCTGCAGCGACAAGCGGCGGTGGCGCCACGGGACGCCAAGCAAAAGAGCGACCACACGCGGTTCGTGGGCTGCGTCACGGGCGAAGACATGCTGGCCCACGACCGGGTCTACAGCGGCGGGGCCACAGGCGCCAACTACCACTTGGCGCTTCATCATGCCAAGGCAAGCCAGAAACGGTAAGGTGTGCACAACTCGATGGCAGGGACATGGTCATTGTAGATACATGGCCATTGCGCGGGTTGGCAACGAAGGCCATGCGTTTGCGTTCGACAAACTCCACGTGGCGGAAAAGGCGTTTGATGGCAACGGCGCGGGGTGCAATAGACCGTGCATGGATTCGCAGGCACATTTCTGTGGCTGTGCCGACGGCGGCTGTATTGACACGAACGCCAAGGCCGGGGCAGGCCAAGAACACATCCGCCGATGGGCTGTCTACGAACGAGACGAGGTGTAATGCGCAGAATCAAGACTTTATTTTATTGATGTCCCTTCACGAGGGAATGGCCACATTTTGGTCGCCAATGTAGTCCAATGTAGTCCAGACCACCATCCAATCTAAATGGATCATATCCCCTCAAGCATGCAGGCCCAACGTCGAGATGAAACGAGGAATGCAGAGCGTCCGAAAGGTAGTTCTTTGATGTTGAGCAGCTGAAAACTGTCGTGGATTGTGCCGTTCGTTTTGGCGAGGAAGCTTCGCGAAGGAACGACGAGAAATGTCGTGGCCCAACGAATTTGAGTTGACAACAACGACCTGGGTTGTTTGATGGCCATCTGGTATGCCGACATGAGACAAGTGGATACGGCGAATGATGAGTCGATGATGAGTCCGCGCGTCCCAGCGTCAGCGACATCCTCAGCCATTCATTTGGTACTGCATGCAATTGCTCCCTGTAAATCGACGCAAGTGTTGGTCGCGAACGCGTATATATTGTCTATGCAGGTAGTCGTCTAATCAACCTCTCTATTGCGTCTTCTTCTTGGCGTCTTGGGTGTCGCGGCGTCGATGGAGGCAGACAAAGTAAATGGTCGACCCGACGAAGAGCAACGTAAATGCAATGGCCCAGCCAATCTTGACGGGCGTCGGAAACGGCGCCGTGAACATGCCGCGACCGTGCTTGATGATGAGCGCGACTTCCGTGACGACGACGCCGAGGCCGAGCCAGGCACGGGGACCGAGCTTCTTGGCGGCGACGCGGCTGCCATGGGGCATGTCACTCGGGACGCTGTACGACATAAAGATGTAGTACTCGGCGATCGCGTACGAGCCGGCCGAGTACCAAATCGAGAGGCGAACCACGTTGAGCGAGTTGGATGCGGGGACCCAGAGGACGGTCTTGAGGAAGAACGAGTTGAGCATCATGACGGATAGCGTGATGATCATAAACATGACCTTCCAAAAGCGCGCCGCCGACCGAAACATCTTCCAGTCGTATGCGAGCCAGTTGGCCGGGGTGAATTGTGCGAGCGCGCGCTGGGCGCGGCCGCTCACGGTCGGGATTTCGCGCCACCCGACCCAGTTGTACTTCTTCATTTCAAAGAAGCGGCAAATGCGCATGCCAATCCAAATGCCTGCGGCGTTGCAAATGAGCACGTCGAGGAGGATTTGGTCCCACCAGCACTCGGCAAAGTTCTTGAGCCAGTGGGCAAAGCTGAGCTCGTAGAATTCAAAGAGAATCGAGATGAACCAACAGACGTTGTAGCTGCGAATCATGAGCGCGCCGACAATCCACCCGAGAAAGTGCATCACGACGAACCGGTCAAAGAACGTGGCCGACAAGTTGGCCATCGGGTTGGTCGGGTGCTCGGGCGTGAAGAGGCGGCAGTCCTCGGCAAAGCCATCTTCGGGGAGCTTCACGCCGAGCGACGGATCGTAGTGGCGGAGGAATTGGCGCGCGTCGTCGGTCTTGAGGAAGAGGAGCACGATCAAGAGCATCTCGTAGAGGATAAAGATGCCCGTGATGAGGCGCCAGATGGCCGGGTGCGGTCGGATAAAGTGCCCGTCGCGCAATTGCAAGACGCAGTAGACCAAGAAAAAGATGCACGCAAAGGCCACGCCGCGCTTCAGGTCGTCCACTTGCGTCGACGCCGGGTCTTGGTGGAACAGCGCGTACAAAAAGTAGATGAGCGTGACAAAGCCCACCAAGAGCGTGTGTGGGCGCGTGGTCCAGCTGTCGGCGTCTACCGCGATGGCGGTCTCAAGGTCCCCATAGACAGCAGGGTCGGACATCTTGCCGATCTTGACGGTCTCGGTCGAGTCGCGTCGGGGTGGCGTAGTACTCTCGCTCATCAAGTTGCAACGAAATTGAAAACTTGGCGGTGGTGGAGAGGTTTCCTTCTCGCTCATCCGGATACGCAACAACGGTTTTATGGGTCCCGAGCCGTTTAAACGTGGCACTTTCTCCGCCTTGACGGGCGCTCCAACAACTGTCGCTACTTTCACATTGACCAGCGCTGCATCGACAAATCGTGTGCCCCGCGGTTGCCTTACTCGCCATAGACGACAGGAATTGCCACGATGCCGTCGGTCAGCATCAAGCGTCGTTCCCACCCTGAGTTCAACTGACTGCGCTTGGGGAAGGAAGTCTCCAACTTGACAGAATTCAAACTGACCAATCACCATTGACCTCAAGTGACACAAGTAGACAATTGGGGTTGACGCAGCAAGGCACCCAGCTTCAGCTTCTCATAGCTTGCACTACGTCATGTGCAAGTGTATTATCAATACAAGTCGCATGAGAGAGCTCGCTGAACGGACGCGGCGTCTTCACCCCATGATCAGCGTGCGATGTTGTCGTGTGGGCTCGATTTCAATAAAACGCAAAAAACTCATTGAAGCCACATCACCGTATCCGGAGGATATGTTTGGCTCGACCAATCACGCGCAGCTTGTCTTGGAATGAGTGGCTCTGATGTTGGGAATCTGCAGATTCGGCGGTTCGAGAAGGATCGAGCCGCCGCATCCGTCGTCGTCGTCTCGCACACGCTCACGTTAACACATTACTTTACGATGCACTTGCCGGTGGCGGCGGCGGCACCGCGCCAGACTCGGGCAGCGGCGTGTACGGCCCATATAGTTCCTGAAACTCCTTGTTCTTCTGATCGACGACCCGTTGCCACTCGCCGCTCGTCTTGAGGTACTGCTCCAGATGCACTTCGTTCGAGTACATGTCTTCGTCCAGCACAGCTTGCTTCACGACAGTTCCAGGCTTGTAGTAGCTCCAACCAAACTGGCCACTCCGATGGAACCAGCCTTCCTTTTGTAGTTCGCTGTAGACCTTGCTAAACGTGGGCTGGAACACGGGCACGGCGGCGGGCGAGCGCGACGAAATGGCCGTGCGGGCAGACGTGCGCGCCCCAGTTTTCGATTTCGGCGCCGCGGCGCCGCGGGCGCTGGTCTTTTTGCGCGCGGCCGTCGCCGTCAGCTCCGTCTTGACGGCGTCAGTGGTCGGAGTCGCGTCTGTCGTGGCAGCGCTGCTGCTGCTCCGGTGGTGGCCTTCGAGCACGGCCTTGACCTTGTACCACGTGCCATTGCCCTTGAGGTATCTTTCGACGTCGCTGTCCGAGTAAAACATAGTTTCGCCTTCGACGGCGGTCGCGACGTCGGCCTTGGGTTTGTAATACGTCCACCCGAGTTTGCTTGGCTGTTTGAACCAGCCTTTCGTTTCGAGGTAGGCAAAGACCTTGGCAAACGTGACGACAAAGGTCGACGACGACGACGACGCGTCACCCGTCGACGACTTGGTCTTGCTCTTCTTGGCCTTGGGCGGTGGCGACCGCATCGATGTCGTCGACGACGCTTTTACCTTGGCGAGCTTGGGCACGGCCGGACTCGGCAGCGGCGCTGGCGTCGTGTCTACGCGTGTGGCGGCCGCGTCCCAGATTGACCGGTTCTGCAGCGTCACGTACAGCTCGACGTCCGTGAGGCTGCGAAAGAAATCGCGGCCGAGTTCCGGCGCCGCGGCAGTTTTGTACGTCGGCGCGCAGTAGAGATAGCCGACACTGTCACTCGCTTGGGTCCAGCCGTCTTGAGTCACGAGCACGTGGTACACTTGGTCAAACGTGACATCGGCAGCGGCGACCGACGACGACGCGCCCATGTCGGCGGCATGCGGGCCGACATAGGCTTGGACCGCGGAGGCGACCGACGCAAACGTCCGTCGCCGGTCGCCGCGGCCAACTTCAAACGCGCCGTGCGCGCCGTGCCCCTTCTTCATCTTTAGCATGTACTTCCAGAGGATCGCGCAGACCGCGTCGGCCGTGTCGGCGGCTGTGACGGCGGCTTGGACGGCGGCCTTGCGCGAGTAGTACGCCACGTCTTGAAAACTATACCCGACGTCGCCCGTGCCGCCACGTACCATGCGCCAGCCGTGCTCTTGCATCGTCGGCCACAGCGCGTAGAGAAAGAGGGTGTATTCGGGCAGGCGCGGCGGCGCCGCGAGGTCGTCGGCGATGGCGGCGGCGGCCGCGTGAAACTGCTCGGGTTGCCACCACTCGGTGGCCGTGGCCCCTTGGGCGCACTCGACGAGCCACTCCATCGCTTGCAGCGGGCACAGCGCCGCGTCGAAGCGCGCCGCTTGCTGCATCGCAAACTGGTACGCCGCGTCGTCGCACGCGAGGCGCGCCGAGAGCGACCATGGCGAAGCCGCCGCGTCGTCGACTGAGCGGACGAGGAGCTGGCGCTGGTCGTGGGGGGTGTCGACGCGCGCAAAGTAAAAGTAAATGCGGTCGTCGGGGCCGAGGTCGGGCAAGAGCATTTGGAGGAGACTCACGTCGAGGCACCACGCTTCGGCCGTCGCGTACGACGAAAAGACAAGCGCGGGCCACGCAACGTCGTCGGCGACACCGTCGAGGGTCTTGGCGAGCTGGAGCACGACGCCGTCGAGCAGTTTCGGGTCGAGGGGAAGCATGCTCGGGTCAACTTGGGTCTCGTCCGAGGCCACGACGGCTGGCGTGAGGTCCATCGGCGGAGGCCGCGACGACGACAACGCTTTCTTCTTCTCGGGTGTGTTATGCTTGGGGCGTTTAATTTTCACGCGGAACGACGCGTCGTCGGCGGCAGCGGCCGAGTCGCCAGGTGCAGCCTCCGTCTTCTTGGATTTCGCGGCCGCTGCCTGTATCCCCTGGAGCCCTTCGTCCAATTTGGCAAGACTCTTGCGCACGGAACTCTTGGTCGAGTCGCCGAAATGTGTCTTGAGTGTGCCGAGCGCTGACGCGATCGCGTTCAATGCGCCGTCGACGGTCTGCAGGTCGTGCTTCGCCGCTTGATGCAACTGGGCCTCGAGCGTCGCCCCGTACGACTTTTTCCGCTTCCGCATGAGATTCGCGACGCTCACATGGTCGTTGTCGTCGGATTCGGAGTCGCCCATGAGTCGTCCAGCGCAAGAACCACTGTCCTTGGAGGGTGCCATCGACTTCTTCGGCGCCTTGCGATCGCGGTCCAAACCAATCAGCGGCCGCTCCGAATTTAAAACGCAGGCCAGCTATCCGGATACGAGTGCAATGCCGCCCATTTCAGGTCGGAAGTCCGGATAATCGGACTCGGGACGACGATGGAATCGTTCCTCCGCTGCGATGGGAGTTGCAGGAGGCAGGACGACAGGGCCCCCTACTCATGCAATGCGATTTGCCGCGCTGAGCTCCATTGATATTGGGCATTTGGTCGACAGAAATCAACGGTTCAAGAAGCCGCGAGGGGGCAACGCGGGAACATCATTTCGCTATTTTCGTGAAAATATTGTGTTTTGAGGTAAAATTTGTCATATTCGACGGAAAGCCCAAAAATTTCGACCGGAGTTAATTCCTGCTCAAGGCCCACAATTTGGAGTCCGAAACACAATATGGTCAAAAATGAAGCCAAATTGGCAGAAATCATAGATACCGTAAAGCACACAATAACTCACCAGACTTTTTACCATTTGTGCTTTGTTGCTGGCTGGTGAGTTTATTTTGATCTTTTTCAGATAAAATTTTGTATTTTAATTCGTATTCCTAATGATGAATATTATACTTGATATTTACATGTTTAAGTTAATTTATTTACCATGGCCAGGTGTACTCTGTGCTTGAGTGGTACAGGTGGTGAGTTATTGTGTGATTTGAGGTCTCTGGTGAGCAGTTTTGCGCTGTGAGTTATTGTGTGCTCTACGGTGAACTCTCATGCATGCACCTGAGGGGGCATGCCAAACCAAAGGTCGGAAAGGCCATTTTCAAGTCGAGTCGTGACTCGGGGACGCACATGTATATTGAAAAACTCATTCGTTGAATTGAAGGAACCAGGACACCAATTCGTCGGCGGACGGCCGGTCAAGCGGGTTGAACGCCAAGCAGCGCTGGGCGATTTCAATCATCGCTTGGGGGCAGCCCTTGGAGAAGGACGGCCGGAGTTCGCCCGAGACGACCATCATCGAGATGCGCGCTTTGGCCATGGCGACGCTGACGCCGGCCGTGGGGACGATCATCTTGAGATCCGAGTACGGCACGATGCAGAGGTCGATCTCTGACATGAGCACGCCAAAGCTGTAGATGTCGGCCTTGGCCGAGTACCGGACGCCCATGAGTACCTCGGGCGCGATCCACGGAACGGTGCCGATCTCGGCCGTCATTGTCTGGTCTTCGATCGTTTCGCGACTCGTGCCAAAGTCGGTCAGCTTGGCCGTCCCTGCGTCGTGCAAGAGGACGTTCTTGGCCTTGATGTCCCGGTGGATGAGGTTGATTTCGGGCGTGTGGAGGTACTGAAGCGCTTGGGCAATGTCGAGCAAGATGGAAAACTTGGAGAGGCCGGTGTTTGGGTCCGTCACGCCGGCGTACTGCCACCCTGCTTGTTTGTGCGACGACGACGTGTTACTCAACCATGTCGTCGTCGTCGCCATCGGGCGGGCGAAATCGACGCGGAAATGCGGATTGACGTTCCAGTCGATGCGACGCTGCGTTCGATTCACTTCGAGGAGCGACCACAAGTCGCCACGCTCCATGTACTCGTTGATCATGGATAGATTCGCAAGGTTCGTCCACGAAAGCCCGATGAAGCGGACGATCTTGGGGTGGTAGAGCCGCGCACTCACGCGGATCTCGTCCATAAATTCTTCGATCGCGGCCATGTCGCTCGTCTTCTCGGGCAGCATCTGCTTCATCGCGACTTGGGTCGGTGCCTTGCCGACCGTCCGCAGCGTCGCCACGTACACGAGGCCGTATCCGCCGCGCGCGACGAGGTCGCCGCGTTCAATGTGGTTGGCCGGGATCCGAAACACAGCAAACGCGGTGTCGTTCCGGATATCGTTGACAATGTCAAAGTGTTCAGTCAGGCCACCGCCGCCGTCGCCGCCGCCAAGGCCGTTGCCGAGCTTGTCTTTAGTCGTCATTTCGTTGTACCACTTCGTGTCCTTTTTCTTTTTCCAGTGGCGGTAGGCGTAGTACCCTCCCAGGAGCAAGAGTACCGAGACGAGAAGCGCGCCGACGAGCATGAACGGAAAGTACGGCTTGCCGTCGTGTCCACCCTTCCACGACCCGATGGGTGGCGCTGTCGTCCAGTTCTTCCACCTGCCATCGCCGCTGCCATCCCACTGACGGAGAGGGGCGTCGTTCGGAACGATGCAGACGGGAAAGATGCCCCAGAGCATCTTGGTGGCAATGTGGCCCTGGCACGTCAAGTTGGTTGTCGTCGTGCTCAACACAATTTCGCAATCGCCAGGGTACGCTTCTGACGTGGCAGCACCACAGGCCAGCGATGTCTTGTTGGCGTTGAGGAGGCCCGAGAGGAGGTCAAACTGCGATTGGTTGGCATACAACGCCGTGATGTTGTTCCCGCCGAGGTAGAGGTATTGCAGCGTGGACGGAAAGTTGGCTCGGACTTGGGTCAAGAGGTTGTTGCCGAGGTGGCTACGAAGCGACGACCGTGAACGAACGAACGACACAACAACGTACAGCGACGTGAGTGCCGGGGGGAACGACGTGTTGCCGATCGACGAAATGCGGTTGTTGGCCAAGATCCTAGGGCACACTCGTGAGCTTACGTAGCCACGCAGGTCGTACAATTCGTCGAGCATGGGAGACCACGTCGCGGTGCTCGCGGATGTGAGGCCACAATTGTGCATGTGTCTACGTATGCCAAAGTGAGTGACGCGTCTGTGTCATGACAACGCACAGCGTTTGGAGATTGGGGGGAAAGGTGGCCTTGTGGACACTCATGTTGGGGTTGTTGAAGAGGTAGAGCTGGCGCAACGTCGTGGGGAAGACCGTGTTTTTGATGGATGTGAGGTTGTTGAAGCTCAGGTCGAGGTATTTGAGATTCGGCGCCGAGAGGGTCGCAACCGACACGATTTGATTCCGCGCGACGTTTCTACGATCGCACTTCAGACGACAAACTCAAAACGGTCGTTGGTTCGTACAACGACGTGAGTTGGGTTGGAAAGAGGACGTTGCCAATGTCGCGAATGTTGCTTTGGACGACGACCCTGCATCGATCTAGTCAATCTTGACACTGAGAGACAAGGACGTACAGCGTCGTGACTTTGGTCGCCGACTGCAAGTCGTTCCCTAGGGTTTCCACGCCCAGGTTGACAAAGATGCTAGAATACAGCTCGGTCAGGCTGCCACGTCATCATTTCGCCCACATACATGGTGTCCGCCCAAGACGGGAGGCTCTCGACATGCGAAACTTTGAGGACGCCCGTGCCGACCATCTTGTGGACCAGACCCACTTGTGCGTTGGCAGGATTGAAAAGCTCGAGGCCGCCACGGTATGCTTTGCCTGGTGTTGACGTGAGGATGCATGCACGATCGCCGTTGGGACTCATGGCCGGGTACTCGGGTGGAAACGTCAAGTTGACGCCAGGGCAGGGGGCAATGTACGTCGTGTAGGGCCGTGTGAGAGCCACGTTGGTCGTCGTGCCGAGGACGGGGGACCAATTTGCAGTTGCAAAGAGCTCGGGGTACGCAAACGGACGATGGAATTGGGCATTTGGGTTGGTGTTCATGCTTGCCAAAAGCACTGAGGTGGTGAAAAACCAGAGTGAGAGCATATCTGAACTGTGGCGGCAAGTTCGTGGAGAGGTTGGAAGAGTTGCGACAAGAGAAAAGGACGCGTTGTTGCGTTTGGACGAGAGGGTCTTGTTGGCAGCTACTTTGGCAAGTACCGATACAACAGGCACAGCCAAAGAAAAAGTGAGCGTCGTTGTGGCCGAGGAAAAGCTCGAGAGGTGTGCACCTGTTGTCGGCAGCCCATCATCTCGGCCAAGATTGTTCTCTTGCATTTGCTCAAATCTCATCTTTGTCTCGCCGCCACATGTGTTTACTCAGTGGATAGATATGCACAACACGCTCACAACGCAATCAAGTCCAGTCGACGAAGCGGGATGCACACAAGTGTTGATCATCGAGTGGATTATGACTGCCCCGCTTGAACGTCACAACGTAGTATGGAGGGTGCGAGTGAACGCCGGCACAAAGCCGCCGAGTGGTCAGGAAGGAGCTGGCACCCACTGGCCTCGCCTTCGACATTTATCAGGCCGATTGATCGCACGCCGCTGATTGGTCGGTTGGCGATCTTTTGTCCTTTCCGTCCAGCAACAATTCGATGCCAAGCCACTTGAATACGGGAATTTCAAGCACTTGGCTTAGTTTTGTACAACGAAACACTCGCGTTAGTTTGCTCGCCTCTTGCTTGAGAGGCGTCGTTCGAGTTGGCGTCTCTCCAAACGACCCATGTGTGAATACTTGAAAGTGAATGGTGTGAAATCCACACCATGCACACCTTGAGGTGACAAATGAATATCATAATTATCTTAATCAAGTACATTGGGTCGTGAATATCCTGGACATCACACCAAGATGGAGCCAGGACCACTTCACATCCCATTATTTATTTAGCCGTGCAATGATGTGCATCTGAAGCAACAAAATGATTCACGCAGGAGAACAAAGGACGATTCGAGTTCATGTTTGTCAGCTTTGCTTTGCCGCGATGACGCGCTGGGAGCAGGACGCGGTCTCAGTCACAGCTACCTCTTATCTTTAATACAATACAGTGTATCTCGCAGGTCATCCAAATTAACAGGGTTTCTCACGTATCAAAGATTCACCAAATGCTCGCAGAACATGCGATCTTGGGCGGCTTCGTGCCCGCGGCGGCGGCGTACTATGCGTCGCCATTCCTTGTCGGTCCATGGGAATTCATGGGCTCGTGGGACGACTCGATTAACTTTGTTGAGAACTCCATGATCCAGCTCCCACTCACACCTGCGTCCATCTACACCATGTTCACCGCTATCAAGATCAACGTCTATGAGCCGCTCGCGTGGCTCCTCAAGGCCGTCGTTTTCTCCATTCTCGGCATGGACGCATACGCCGTGCGTCTCGTGACCTTGGGGCTCCATGTTTGCAATTGTATCTTGCTCTACTTTGCCGCGATGCGACTTCTTTGCCTTCTACGACCATCGGCCTCGTCTACCTCCCTTGGCTGCCTCGTCGGCACAGTCATCTACGGTGTCCACCCGCTCCACATTGAAGTCATCGGTTGGCCGTCGGCCCAGCCATACGCTTTGGCTTTGCTGTGTACTCTTTTGTGCTTTCACTGCCACCTCCGGACCATCGAATCGACGCCATCGCGCGGATGGGCCACGCTCTCCCTCGGTAAGACCACTCCCTGTCCATCACCTTGATTCTACCTCGTAGCCTGCTACGTCTGCAGTGTCTGGAGCAAGAGCGTCGTGATCTTCACCCCCGTGGGCATCCTCCTCATCGACGTCCTCCACCAATCACCCCGCATCCTCTTCGAGTGGCGCTACTATCTCGCACGAAGCGGCTTTGCTGTTGCCGCCTTCTGCCTCCTCGCCACGATGGTCTTGGCCAACACGGACGGCACCCACCTTGATGCTGACGTGCTACATCTCACGTGGCCCGAGCGGTGGCTCAAAGCTGCCGTCGTGTGGCTCTGGCCGCTGCGTATGTTTCTATGGCCCACGCAGCTTCGCTTCCACTACGAGATGCCCACGACTTTGGATCCCTTGGAGCCACTCGTGTTCCTCTCGATCGTTGCTGGATTTGGTTTTACCATCTGTCTCTCTCTGTCTTTGTCATTTTGACTGATTGACGTTGCGTGTAGGTAGCGTCCAACGCCCGGCCACTGCTGCCGCGTGGCTCTTTTACTCAGTCATGCTTGTGCCCGTCTCAGGGCTCGTCCAGCATGGACTTGTCTTCCTCGCCGCCGATCGATACGCCTACATCCCCACCATCGTCGTCGTTCCCCTCTGCGGCGCGGCCTTTGGCCATCTCCACTCGCCGCGCCGCGTCGCCGCGCTTGGATGTCTGTGGGCCGCCGCGCTCACCCACGTGTCCGTGCTGCAACTTCACACGTGGCGTGACGAAGAGACGCTCTTCCGCCACGGACTTCAGTATGTTGACTTGGTTTTCCAATGAGTCATCATCAACTGCAGCGTGGATCCATCGGATTGGCGCGCCTTGGACCGCCTGCAAGAGCTCTTAGTGCGTTCGAACCGCGCCACCGAGGCTATGCCCATCATCGAGCGAGCATTGGTCTACACGCCAACCCATGGTACGCCCCTTGGACGCAATCATCGTGCGGATGACTCCATGCCACAAAGGATTGAAAGCCCAGCTCCAAGTCGCCAAGTGCCTCATGCTCCTCCAGCGCACCAAGGAAGCGTGTGCCATCTACGAAACACTCTTGGCAGACCACCCAACGAACGCCCACGTCAACAACAACTTTGGCATCTGCTTGTGGAAGCAAGGACGCGTCAGCGCCGCGCGGTTGCATTTCCAAGTGGCGGTGAATGGCACTGGCCTCACGCGCGGCGACACGTCGGCGGCCGTCAACATCGAGCTCGTGGATGCATGGGACCCGCGGACGCCAATCCACGCCCGGGTCATGTGGTGACAAACGAGTCAGAAAATGATATGTACACCATGTCATGGCACTTGGTACTTAGTCAATTTTGGCAAAACAGAGACTCGAGTTGGTCCCGCCAAATCCAAACGAATTCGAGAGCACGGCATTGACTTCGACGCCACGCTTGGCCTGCAGCGGCACATAATCCAAATCAAAATCGTCACTCAGATTCGTGAGGTTCAACGTCGGCGGCAGAACATTCTACACCCAGAGGAAGTCTCTATCAGATTTCGTGGCGTCTACCTCGTGCAACGCCTTCAGCGAAAAGATGGCTTCAACAGCCCCCGCAGCGCCAAGCAAGTGACCCACGGCGCCCTGCAGACAGTAACCCGATGTCAGTATTCGGTGCCGTTGGGTTGCCGTACCTTGGTCGAGGACACGCTCAAATTGTACGCGTGCGCACCTATTGGAGAGACCGATTCCCTTGATTGAACGACATGTGAGAGGGAAAAAGACGGACCAAACAAGCGCTTGATCGCGCGGTTTTCGGCAGCGTCCCCGAGCGGCGTCGACGTGGCGTGGGCATTGATGTACTTGATGTCCGACGCTTGGAGCCCCGATTGGCGCAACGCCGATTCCATGGCACTATATACGCAATCACGTACGATTCCACGATTGCGTCAACACGCAACGCACCGGTACGCGCCGTCGCCACTTTCGTGCGGCGCCGTCATGTGATGCGCGTCCCCGCTCAAGCCATAGCCTCGGATTTCGCCGTAAATGCGCGCGCCGCGGGCTTTGGCGTGTTCGTACTCCTGTCCATGTGGGTTCATGCATCAACTTCGAGATATATGCAAGGTTGACCTCCAAGAAGCAAATCCCCGCGCCTTCGCCCATGACAAACCCATCGCGCGCGGCGTCAAACGGACGCGATGCCGCATGCGGCTTGTCGTTAAACTACATTCGCAACGTTGAGCCAAAATACAAGGAAGAGGTGGAGAGACCTTGGTCGCAAGTGCCTTGGCGCGTAAAAACCCACACATCGAGATGGGGTTCAAGCTGGCTTCCGTGCCACCGGCGACCATCACATCCGCGTCTACCATGCTCATGGAAGCGACGTCACACGTGCGACGCTACCTCCGTTGCGGATAAAGCGGTAGGCATCACCAATGCTATGGCTGCCTGTGGCGCACGCTGTCGTGCATGCGTGGTTGGGGCCCTAGAGTATCATGTGCGGCATGACATTTGCTCTGCATTGTGAACAGGACGAGATACCTTCAACCCATGGGTGATGCTCACATGTCCCGCCGCCAAGTTGATGAGAATGCGCGGGACGAAAAAGGGAGAGACGCGACGGTACTTTTTCTCATGGATGAGCGCGGCGGTGTCGACAATCTCCTGGAGGTTGCCGATACCGGCGCCGATCGCAACACCCGCGCGCTCCTTCTGCGCCTCGGTCGTAGGGGCCCACTGGGCATCCCGGATCGCTTCGTTGGCAGCGGCGATGGCAAACGAGATGAATCGGACGTCTTGGCTGCGGGCTTCCCGCTTGTTGATGTGCTCGAGCGGGTCGAAATCGTCGGGGACTTGCGCGGCGACGTTGCAGTCGAGACCGGTCGTGTCGAAGGCGGTGATCTTGGACACCCCGCATTCCCCTTGGATTAACCGTTTCCATGTCGCTTCGAGTCCAACTCCCAACGGCGTCACAGCCCCAAGGCCAGTCACAACGACGCGGCGGCTGAGCGCGGCAGGCGGCGGTCCGAACACCATGGTTTCCTTCTTTGCCTCAAATGCAGTGTCTGCAATTGGATTGGCTACTGCATGACCAATGAAATCCCTCGAAAGCCAACGCCAGCCGATCGGACTATTGACGAGCCCAGGAATGAACACCCGCAATTGATTGTTCCCCCTCGACGTTTCGTCATGGCGACAATCATCGGCTATGGATCGCTCCTCTCGGAGACGTCGGCGCGATCGACGTTCGGACATCACCTCAAGAACTTTCGCCTAGGCCGCGTACACAACTACCGCCGTGTCTTTGCGCACCCTGCGTCCATCTTCTTTGAGCGGGGCATCGCCAACAAGGAGACCCAGGTTGAGGTGTCCCCTCGACGAGTCTCTCTCATATCGTCGTAGGAAATCGCAAGCTTATCGGTCGAGCCAAGTGTTGGCAGCTCCTTTGCCATCAGTGCGTTCGAGATCCCATCGACCCAACTCCCTGCCTTTTACGAGCGCGAGGAAGAATTCTCGATCGAAGAGGTCGAGTTTGTAGATTCGAACGGCAAGGCGGCCAAGGGATTGATGTGCTGCCGATGGACCGACGCCGACTACATTGCCACCCGGTGCGTTCCATCTTCACTGCTAAAGTCACAAGCTCATCCCCTTGTGTGGTAGGGGTCAAGAAGCATTCGATTCGCTCTACAAAGTGTACGGACTCGATACGATTTGGGGCTATGGCGCCGACAGCGGCATCCTTCCTTGCCGCGTACGCATTTTTATATCTTGAGCAGATCGCTCTGGACCATGGCGCACCCTAGGTCTACTTGCGTCATTGCATATTGGCCGTTCAAAAGCTGGGCGAGGTAAGGCGATCATGGCAATGTCCACTTAATGGACACTAGGACATTTACGATGACTTTGTCAACAACACCTTCCTCGGCGACCGGAGCACTTCGATCAAGACGTACTTGGCCGAAAACCCCATGGTCATGGAGGCACAACCCCCAGCCCACCTCGTTGGTCGCTACAGCGGCTAAGGCGAGGCATGTGCGTATGGATGCACTCGTCTACCAAGCCATATGAACCTGGGACCCCATGGAACGCGATGTACAAACATAATTTACGACATGGAATTCGTCTCTTAGTCCAAATCGACGCTCTGGAGATGCTTCCAGAAGAGCGTGTGGAAGGGCGTGTCCAGGTTGACGCCGCGCGCATAGTTCCAGAGGAAGGCAAACGCGGCAAAGCAAAACGCCGTGCCAACGTACTTGACGACGTAGTCGACGACCCAGCGCACCAAGGGACCCAACTTTGCCAAGTAGATCGACGCGATCGATGCGACGGACGAAGCGGGGGAGGCTGGCAGCGGCGGCGCCGGCAGGAGACTCGAGGCCGCCACGCCGCTCTGAAACGCACCGCCACGCATCATGCGCTGGAGCACGGTCATGTTTTCCGAAGGCGGGCAGCGAATCAAGACGTTCTTCAGCGATTGAGATCGAAACATATTGCCGTGCGCGTCCTGGGCCCACGTTTCTTCTTGAGTCGTCACGTAGACATCGCGGCTCGTTTTGCGTTGCAGGGGCGACGGACAGACAAACTCGGGTGCCGCATCGTCAATGTCGTCCAACGTGGGTGGGGTATCTTCGCTCTCGTATTCAGGTTCCTGTGCGATGGGTTCGGGAAGCCCTGTGCTCTGTTCGTCCACGGTCTTGGCCGCGCGGCTTCGGGAGGACGGGAGTACACAGACGCCCGCAACTGCGAAGGCCAGCGCGGCAAAGCGAAGGCACATGACGAACGGGAACTTGCTATCAACGTAGATCCACGCAGCGACGCCAAGGACAAGCACGCCACCTCCCCATGAAGCCATCGGATGTGTCATTTTCTCGCAAATCGCAAACTGCCATCATTTGAAAAACCGATCTTGTGATTGGGCGGGCATTTTTATGAGAAACGCAGTATACGATATTCAAGTAATTAAAATCAGTCAATCAAATGAGAATGATGGTCTCTTACTTCTCTTGGGATTTGTATGGGACACTTCAAGGTCAGAAACTCCCCATGGTGCCAACGTCTCATCGGAGTTTCATCGTCGAGCTTGTTTGGCGCCACTGCCGCACCTTGCATGCCGGAATGCCTGGAAGAGGACGATGGGCGCGCCGACGACAAGGGCCCCAACAATTCAACACGCACCCCACATCCAAAGATTCCTTTCCGCACATCCGCCCACGCCGGCAACCGGGCCTGACGCCGAGATGCCGCAGAGTGAGTCATGAAACTCTTCATCTATCGTTTCCATTGGGTTCTCGTGTGCAGGGGCATGTCCATGGGCGCCAAACAAAGGGTTTCGAGTCCCCAGCATCGTCGTCGTTTCGTCGGTGGCATAAAGAACAAATGCCCTCTCTCGTCAATCAGCGTCCTCAATTGTTTTGTTCCAATATCGAATTGGGGGAGTCCACGAGGAGTTGTTCCTTGTTTCTCTGTTTCTCGGCTGATGACAGACGCAAGCATGTGGGCGTCTCCGTCGACAACCCGGAGTGTCATGCTGCGAGTCCGCGCCATGACGTTCCTTGTGCAGCGACGACGACGAACTTTTGCTTGCGAACGTCGCGCACTGGTGCGAACGCCTGACCCAGCCCATGAGTCGAATCAAAAAATTGTGTTGGCTCAAGATCGTGAAAGATCTGACAACCGCACGCACTGCATGTAGAATTTCAACCAATCACATATTTCTAAGTGCTCCTATTTCAGCCAATGAAAATCGACTTTGTGGTTTCGAAACGGACTTGCTCGCACAAAACACAATATCATCCAAGCACCTGCCGCGCCCATGCACGTTCCAACTCCCCTTGCGCTAGAAGAGGCGACGATCGAGATGAAGATAATGCCGCAACAGCCGCCATCTCGCACAAAGCAACCGTCGGCGCTACGCGACGGCGACGCCCCCGACTACACTAGCCGGGAGATCATTGCCCTGCTCGCGCAGTACGTGAGCGTCGGGTTCATGATTGGCGCCATGCAGCAGATCAGCTACCCCATCTTCATCGCGTACTATCACATGGAAGGCACGCAATATAACGCCGCGACGGCGCTCATCGGACTCGGCTGGTCGCTCAAAGTTTTTGTCGGGATCGTCTCCGACTGCTTCCCGCTCTTTGGGTACCGGCGGAAGTCGTACATGATCCTCGGGTGGATCTGCTGCGGCCTTTGCATGCTCTTTCTCTCGGTCCACGACCACGGCAAGCCGTACTACATCAACCGCGCGCTCGACGGCGTCCCGCTCACCGAGCTCTCGCCCCTCCAGCGCGCGACCCAAGTCGACGTCCACGCCGGTCGCCGCGGCACGTTTGTCGCGCTCGTCTGCGCGATCGCGACCATCTCGTTTGTTATTTCCGACGTCGCGGCCGACGCGCTCGTCGTCGAATATGCGCAGCGCGAGCCGGAAGCGGTCCGCGGTCGCCTCCAGAGCCTCATCTACTCGACCCGGTCCGCGTCGTCGGCCTTTGCCACGTGCATGTTGGGATTCTGCCTCAACTCACCCGCGTACGGCGGACGCTTTTCGTGGGACCTAGGCATGAACGGGGTCTTTGTCATCCTCGGGATCTCCAACGTCCTTGTCATCCCAATCACAGCGCTTTATGTGCATGAGACTAAGCGGCCCGCGCCGCCGCCGCTCGGCGCCTACCTCTTGCAGTTCTGGACGTTGGCGCAGAAGCGCGCCGTGTGGCAGGTCATGCTCTACAGCTTCTTCTCGGCGCTCCTCGGGTCGTGCATCTCGACGACCGCCGCGCCGTACGTCAAATACAACTGGGCCAAGGTCGAGTCGATCAACAACGCCCTCATCGGCGTGCTGGGCCACCTCATCCTCGCGGTCGTCCTCGCCGCCACGGGCCGGTATGGGACCAACTGGAACTGGCGCACCGTGATCGTTGTGACGACGCTCGCCGGCACGGCCATCGACGCGATCGTCATGTTTTTGACCATCTACGACGTCGTGCGCAACCAATGGTTCTTCCTCGGCGTGCCGCTCACCGAGCAGTTGCCCGCGGGCATCAACTGGGCCGTCAACGTATTTGTGATTGTCGAATTGGCCGAAGACGGGAACGAAGGCATCGTCTACGGCCTCCTCACGACGATCGGCAACCTCCCTGGCATCTTTGGCTCGGTGCTCACGAATATCTACTGCACGCAGTTTGACATTTCATCGACGCACATCAAAAAGGACACGCCGCACGTGCGCGACCAAGTCGCGGCCACGTACCTCGTCACGTACGGCACGACGATCATGAGCTGTTTCTTTGTCGTGCTCTTTCCAAGCCAAAAGGCCGCCGTCGCCGACCTCAAGCGCACGGGCGGGAGTTATCCGATTGTCGGCGGCCTTGTCTTGGTCTCGGCGCTCGTGATCCTCGTCCTCTCGATTGTTGCAAGCATGCTCTCGATGTTTGAGGCCACAGCGTGCATGGTCCTTGCCGGCGGCACGGGCTGTTGACACTGCGACATGCGCGTGTATGTTTATTTCATTTTTGGTGGATCGCATGCTTATTGTTATATGAGTTTCTCGCATCGTGCCTTGCCACATGGCTCTACAAGGGCGGTAGTTGTTCCATCGAGACATCGAGACGACGGCGATAGATTGTATGTTTGGTGCCACCGAGTCCCCACCGCGGATAAGAGAAAGAATCCCAGCGATGGATGTATCTATTTAGACACACGGGAATACATTTATTGACAATGACATGAAATCGCCGCCACCCCGCGGGAACGATGAATGGGACGCATGGTCGCTCGGCGATTCATGAGGAGGATTGGAGCAATGTGGGCTCGTCATAGCTGACTGGAACAGGGCACTGGGCGACTCTTCTTGCCGTGTTTCTGCATGTGGACCCAAAGAATCGTGCGGGGGATCTTCGTGTGTTCGGCCAAGAGCCGATACGACGTATTTACGCTGTCGGGTGCTGCGGCGACGCGTCGGTCGATTTCCTCGGCTGGGTACTTGGTTTTCCGGCCCGAATTCCCCTTGAGGCGCGCCGATACATCGGCGCAGACTTGGGTCGCCGCCGTCTCTTGACCACGGAGCCAGATGCGCTTGATGGTCGCCCGATGGACGTTGAACTCGGTAGAGAGCGTTGTCATGAATCCCCGCGGCGGCTTGCCATTGTCCCGCACCGAGAGAAGTAATCGGTGGTACACGGCGGCGCGCTGCGCATCCGACAAATTGGCTTTCGAGTCCGAGGTGGTCGTCGTGGAGTTGGGAGGTGCGATGATGTGGCTTTCAAGTGGATGCGGCGGTGCCTGCTCTGGAATGGAGCGCTCGCGCGGCGGCGACGGATGCGACAACGTTGTTGGAGGGGTAGGTTCGTCAGATGGCGGTGGCACTTCCCCTCGCGGGGGAGCATCGTCGGATGATTGTGGGACCTCCCGTCGCGGGGTGGCGGTGTCACGTGGTGGTGGCAGCGCCATTGGCATTGGACGGGCAGTGTTATCTCGGAATGGAAGAGTCCCCCGCCGAGGGGCATGTCGACTCTTCTTGCCGTGTTTCTGCATGTGCATCCACAGGATCGTGCGGGGGATTTTGGTGTGCGCGGCCAAGAGCCGATACGACTGCTTGACGTCGTCGGGCGCCGCGGCGACGCGTCGGTTGATTTCATCAGGTGGGTACTTGGTTTTCCGGCCCGAATTCCCCTTGAGGCGCGCCGACACATCGGCACAGACTTGGGTCGCGGCCGTCTCTTGGCCGCGGAGCCAGATGCGCTTGATGGTCGCCCGATGGACGTTGAACTCGACCGACAGAGTCGTCATGAATCCCCGCGGCGGCTTGCCATTGTCCCGCACCGAGAGAAGTAATCGGTGGTACACGGCGGCGCGCTGCGCATCCGACAAATTGGCTTTCGCGTTGGATGGGGCCGTGGTTGTCGTTTCGGTCACTGAGGCGGCGAAAGTCTGATTTGGAAGAGGCACTGGCACATCCGTCGAAGGGGCGGGGTCCTCGTGAGGCGGTGGTAACTCTTTTTGAGGGGCGGATTTCTCGCGCAGCGTCCCCTCTGCTGGAGGGATGGGATTCGCCTCCCGAGGCGGAGTTGGCTGCATCACCCTTCGAGGTATGCAGTTGTTCCGACGCGGTGGCGGTGGAACATCCCTTTGACGGACGTGGTTTTCACGTGGGGCCGGCGGCAGTTGCGTTGGACGGGCCGTGCTTTCTCGAACTGGTGCTCCTCGTTTCCAAATGTTGACGACAGTTGCGCTTGTGACATTGTACTGGGTCGCCAGAGCTACCACGACATCCTTGGCTGGTTTGTTGTTGGTTTGGGTTTCCTGCACGCGGGTATAGATGGCGAGGCGCTGCGGCGCCTTCAAATGCGCCTTCCGACTGAAACTGGCCATCACGTTGGGAGCAAGCGGAATTTAAAATTGACGAAAGAAACGTCCGATTCGCGTTTCGAACGCCGTCCTAACCCTCAGTTCTCGTCAAAATAATCCAAATTGTACCTACTGTGATCTCAGTCTTGATGCTTTTCGCTCAAATTAGGTTTTATAAGCGTATATTTCGACCAACTAGACCATTCTGAACTTGGTAGAGAACACCCAGGAACTCGAATGAGCGCGACAGCGCCGGCAGCGACAAAGCCCAAGAGGAAGCGCGTGCGCCTAGAGTACAACCGCCAAAAGCAAAAGGAGTACAGAGACCGTGACAAAGCCGAGATCTCCGAGCTCCAAAAGACGTTTAATCGGCTTCAAGCAGTATTCCATGCGGCGGCCGCCCCAACTCGATCAACGACATCGTTGCTGCCCTGGCGGCAAGTCGCGCTCGCCATGTTGTCTGCATGCCGAGATGCATCCTCGCAGAACGCACGCCTTCGAGTCGACCAGGAGATGCAGCAGACGGTCTTGCACGATCTTCTGACGACGATGCACATTGAGGTACGAGGACGACGTCGTATGCACAGGTTTACATGTCCGCGTCTCCGTAGTGTCCTCCCACGGCACCAACCTTTACGTGGCGCAACGTCACCCTCACGGTGAATCCCGACTCGCGGCGCATGGCGTTTGACTGGATCACGACGCATCTCTTCCACAACACCGACATCATCTTCCAGCGATGCCAATTTCCATCGGCCCTGGCGCCGTCGGAAGTCCTCAACGACTGTCTCGTCGATGCCACTGACCCCGATGCCATGCAGTACATCTTGCGCTACCAGCGGGTCGTCCATGCGCCGCTCGTGCGCGTCGCTGCGTCCGTCCGCGCCATGGAAGCCAGCGGCGATGCCATCGACTCGCAAGTACACATTCTTGATGTTCTTCTTTGCTCATTCCATCACGTGGACAGCTCTGGCCGACCCAAGATGCAAACTCCGAGTGTCATTTCCGCTATGCCCGCCGACCTGGCGTTTACGACCTTTCGCGGGAATTCCAAGACGTCATCTCGGGGCGCCACGTCATGGTCACCCAAAACATCCACGACGACCCAACCCTGGCCCCTATCCCAATCCAGCGCAATCGCATGTCTTGGTACGTCGCGGCCGCGCTGGTGGTGGCGAATGACAATCGACTGTCGCAGGGTTGTGCTCGAGCCGCGCGGAGAACATACCACGTGTCTCCGCCTCCTGAGCATCCAGTCCCACCACTTTGACCAGACTGGGGCGTTCTTGGCCTTGGATGACGAAGCCAGACGCTGGGGCTGCGACGCACAACACCTCCACGGCTTTGTCCAGCACATGAACGCAGTCACGCATCGATATATTGCCGACCAATTCACGACGGGGTTGACATGACGGTCGACCCAACGGACGAGAGCATGCCAGTCGTGGTCGACACCAGGAAATGCAGAGCTGTACAATATGTAGCAACCAGTCGATGCCAGCAAATGTTTGGAGATGGCCACTTTGTGAGGTGCATATCAACAAACGTGTGGCCACAGCGCACACAGACTTTTTGAGATTAGTCCAATGAAAGGTCAGAAAGCAACACCACGTTGACTCCCAGACGCCAACTTGATGTACCTTCGCCCTTGTACCAGGGTTGCCCTCAACCCTTTTGGAACGTGTCAGCACATTGAGTACATCCACACACTTGGAATTATATTAACACATTTTCGACGCCACGATCGGGTTTGGATCGGTGGAGCGCCGAGAGCGAGACACCTTCAATGTCGTGCACGTCGACGGTTGCGCCTTTCTTGATCAGAAAGTCCACGACGGCCACGTGGTGTTGCTTGGCAGCGACCAAAATGGCCGTGTTATCGTCCTACGGTGCCCGTCATGCATTGGGCTCACGTATACCGTCTCTACCTCGTCCCGGGCTTCGACGTTGGCGCCCATGCGCAAGAGAAGCTTGACAATTTTCAAATCCCCGCGTTCGGCCGCCAACATGAGCGGCGTTTTGCATTGCTACGTCCAATCGTCCAGTTGTCACGGCGTTCAACATCCAAACGAGTGCAAATGTACCTCGTTGGTCGCTTCCACGTTGGCATGGCACTCGAGCAAATTCTTGACCACGTGAAACTGCGACGTGGCGGTCGCGAGCACAAGCGACGTGAGTCCCCGCTGGGGTGCGAGTTGTCAGAGGTGGTTGTCGTGGATCACGTCATCGACATTACCTCGTCCGTCGCTTCGGTCTTGGCGCCAAATTCCAACAACACTTTGACGAGGTTGAATTGGCCCAATTTCGTGGCAACCACGAGCGCCGTGCATCCATTCTACCCGATGATCACGTCACCTTCCAACACACAAGTCATCAAACCTCGTCGCAGCCTTCGGTGCTCACACCTCGGATCAAGAGCGTCTTGACCGTATTGAACTGACCTTGGCCGATTGCGAGAAACAATTCGCTTGCCTTGGTCTACGTCATCCCAATAATGATGTCAATAATTCAGTCATCATGTCCTATGCACCCACCTCGTCAATTATCAATGTGGCATTGTCGGGCTTGGCTGAGAGGCCGCGAGGCATGTCTCCCCCTAGGAGCAATGATTGCATCTCGACGGTGCCGCTATGGTCTTCGAACCTCGTCCAAGAAGGGATGCCGTCGCGGCGGTCGACTTGCTCGGAGTTGTTGGCATTGGCGGCGACGCGACCGCGGGCGTCAAGTTGAGATCAGGGTGGCGGTCGCAGAAATTCTTGTACCACGACGCGTCCATCTTGAGAGCTGGCTGCGTTTCCCGCAAGAGTTGGGTGGCGACCATGAGGACCTCCTTCTTCCCGAGCGGCGCGCCGCCTTTTGTGTCGCGGATCGTTGCGAGATGATGGAGCAGCTCGGCTTCCTTCATGTCACCCAGCTCGGCGGCAGGTCGAGGGGCATGGTTGTGGGCATTCACGTGGAATTTTTCCTTAAACACTTGGATCCACCGGAGGTTGACCAAGTCGCCCAACGCACAGTTGCGCTGCGGCACGACGTAGTCCTTGTTGAATTCAGGATGCGTGGAGTTGTCCAGGATGGTCTTGGCCAAGGCCTACGACAATCCCATCATGCGCACGCACAACCGACATGGAGGAAGATGCACACGCACGAGTAGATCTTTGTTGTTCCACGACACGTGGCCGTCGAGGTCGATCGCGTCCTTGAGCTCGCCCTGGAGCCACGACGTCCACGCATTCGTCTTGCGTCCGCGTCCCGACCGCGCCTTCTTGGTGGCCGACATGCCTAATGGACACATTTGGGAGGTCTTGCGTGTGTACATGTGCACCCACGTACCCGATGTCTCGTAAATGTACTCCTTGCTGTCTTTCCACCATCGGCTCGCCTTCATATAATTCGCTTGCGCCGACCCTCGAAACAAGTCGGGGAATTGTGCGATCGCGCGCGTCGCCAAGCACATGCGCTCGCCCTTCCCGACCTTCTCTGCCTTCTTCCCCATCGTGTCGGGCTCGCCGCTACCGCTGTCTTCGAGCAGCGCGTGTTCCTCTGCGAGCATCCATGTCATGACGCGGAGCTTGTCTTCGTGGGTCGCCACATGCTGCACGTTTCGCTTCCGTGTGCTCTTCTCTTGGACGTCGGGCGTGATCGCCGCGACCGCTCCTGCGTCAGCAATCCCGGCCGGCGGCGCAAGGCGCAACGTCACACTATTTTCCACGGCTTTGAGCATCGTCTCGAAGAAGTCTGGGGAGTCGAGAGAAGGCCATTTACTGTGACCGAACGACCACATGGCCAATCACAATGCTTGAATTCAAATTCCATGGCATGCGATTGGCTTAAATTTCGACACTATATTCCATACTACGGATACACAAGTATTATCCGGAAATCCCCCATCACACAACGCTTTGGCAAATTGACACCAGGAAAAGCCGCCAACGACATGTTCGGATGGCGACCTTCCGCACGAGATAGGCGACCATGGTGTTTTGAGGCGTAACGTCGATTATGGCCACGTTTGCATGCCAATCGTGGAAAACCAAGACACGAATAGCAATAAGAGTGTCCAGCCCGCGGCATTACCAACCACAGACGTACAGCTGTACATCCCAACCGCGCTGACTCTGGTGCTAGCTGTTGGCTGTCGACGATGATTGTTGTGATTTTGTGTGATCACGAACACCCCAACGGAGGAGTTATGATGTGTGGTTTGCCGAAATCTAGGTTCATGAACTCAAACAAGTTGAGGTTGGGAAAAATTGGCACTTGACCAACAAATACTCCGGAGTGTATGCCTCTGATTGGTCGGAGTTTTGTTGAGTCGTGAAATGAGGATGTCCTCAAACAGAAAAATATGTTGTTGGTTTCCACCTTGATGACATCGTGTTTGACAAATTGACCAACCAGCGATGTCAATTTCAAAAACTAACCTTCATTCCTGGTCTACCTAATCGCTGATTGGCTCGATTTCGAAACCCCCAATTAACCAAATGTTCAAATTGAAGCTAGTCGTCGTCCGAATCAATCGACTGGGCAGCTCGTTTTGTCGTCGTCGTCGTACGCGCCCTTTTCCCCGTGGTATTTTTCACGGGCGCCTTCTTGCGCTTGGCAGGACTTGCGCGTCGACGTGGTGCAATCAATGGCGCATCGTCGTCATCGTCGTCATGTCTGTGACGGGGGTTGTAGTCCTCGTCGAGCTCAAACTGCTTGTTCTTGGGCGCATTCTTTGAGAACATGACGACTCCTCGGTTGTCGTCCTTGTATGCTTTGGCATTTGTCGCGACCAAGACCCGCTCGAAACGGGTGTCGTTGCGATGACATTGCAGGGCCCACCGTTGCCGAGTCTCGCGCGAGACCCCACGGCAGGATTCAACGCCGAGGTGGGTCAAGTTGCTGAAATGTTGCTCGATGGCAATGACACTCGTGTCCGAGATGGCAGTGTTCTACGATTCCAGTCGCGTTTTGGACCACACACAACACATGCAGTTACCTTGGCTTCGAGCACGTGGAGCGCTGCGCCTGAATTGAGCACGGCGAACGCAGAGACCCCGTCGTCAGTGATATTACGGCAGTTCTAATGGGATGTCAAGACGTCATATGTACATGACGAGTACACCTGCACTGAGAGAAGCTGCAACTTGGGACAACGAATGGAATCGAGGACCGAGTCTCGTATGAGGGTGTTGTCGAGGACGAGGACTTCCAAGACGTCCATGTCGAGTGTGCCCTTGAGCATTGAGTTGATCAAATGTATTCAAAGGAGGATATGATACCTCTGGAAACGTCTGGAGTTCCCGGCAATGGGAAAGATCGAGCCACGTGAGCTGGGCGTGGCAGGATTCGAGGAAGCGATCGACTTGGGATGGAACCATGAGGCCACATTGGCTGAGGAGGAGGATCAGATTGGATGACTTGTCCAAAAAGGAATGTACCTCAAGATGACTTGCTGGATATTTGGACAGGTGACAGCGAGTTCAACCAACACTTGCGACGTGAGTTCATTGGCAGCTACGTGTGCAAGATGATGAGGATGGATGGAATGACAAATGGACCTGTGATCATCAAGTGCGTCAGAGACGGGGCATGACGTAAAATGGAGACAACGGCACCGTTGGTTGCGAGTTTTGCGACGTGTAACTCGAGTTTGCGGAGCTGCAGCGCACATTTGACGGTCGGAAGACGAAGCTCGTTGCATTCGAGGACGGTGAGGGACTAGGACAAGACGTCATGGACACACACAAAAATATGCACTACCTTTAGTTGAGGGCATGCTTTGAACACTTCTTGAAGGACCTTGCCATGCGTGTGGCGCAGCGATAGATGCTCCAAGGCGGTCAGTTGCACGAGGCCTTGCTGCCACTGCAGCTCGTGATTCACGTGGACGTCCTTCGTCATAGAGACTGATGTGAGCATGGGCCATCTAGGGCATGAACTCGCCGTGACTCAATGCAAGCTCTTGATGGAGTTCATACCGCTGCAGGCACGACAAATACCGATTTCCATCGGCGCCGCGAAGCAAGTCGAAATTGGCGGAAGTTGCAGGTAGACTTGCGAGGAGGCGGCCCCATCGTTTGCTCACAGAGAGCCAACGGATAAAATTGGGCAGTGGGGCGACATACGCAAGTATCATCGCCTCCACTTCCTCATTCAAGACAACAAGCACCTTCTTTCGGCGCACCGACGCCATCGCCACAGGCCTCATTCATGCAGTGGTGAAAGTGTGTTCATCGAAATTCGTAGGATTGGAATATCCGGATAAATATCGGATCTGTGAATTGATTGGCCATTGCAGAATGTATGTGCTGAGAACCCATGAAAAGATTTCTCCCACGCAATTTTACCCTCTTCAACCTCCTACCCCCCCAATCCCCACCCTATCCTTTGCCTAGACCATCGTAGGAACGTGCCCATGGCATGAATCTCACGTTTCCTCCCACTTACTTCATGAGCTAGGCGTGAATTGTGAATCGTTACGTCGCCGTCGCACATTGGCCTTGAAATGTCTTGAATTCTCGTCTCTGATTGGTCCATTATTTTAATCCTTTGCAACGGACGATGCCATTGGACCGTTGCAGTGTTGAACGAGTTCTCCCGCGGGCTTTGACGTGCGCGCGATCTCACAATGGCCTTTTTGCCCACGACGACTACCGTCACCGCCGCTGGAAGGAACTCCCACGGCACTCAAAGCACCAGCATGCCTCAGCATGACCAGACCACGCGATGGTGCGTGCTTGTTGCCTGCCTTGGCGTCTTGCTGGCTTCGTTTGGGTCTGGTAAGTCGATGCTGTCAATCCAATTTGCCCTCACATGGATGACCAGCGTGCCTCACTCATGCTTCCATGTGTCCTGCCACAGACAAGACATCCATTGGCATCCTTCTGGTCATGATCGGAGGGACCACCCTTGTGCCCGTTACCGCGTGCTTGGCCGCGTACTTTTTGGATCGCAAGCACCAACTCGATGATCACGCCAAGATCCCACTCCTCGCGTACGTCGCATGTTGATGCATGTGCGCTGAGGAAACTGTAGGTCCCCGCGCATCGTCATGGGACGCGCAACTCGGTATCGCACTTGGGTCTATCTCTACACGAGTCATTTCCTCACGTCCTGGGTATGCACTTTCCTGATGATGTCACGCTGACCAAGTCTCTAGATTGATCGCATGTGGCAATACGCTGTCCCGCTTCTCTTGACCGAACTCTTCCCCGCGACCCTCCTCCAGAATGTCGTCTTCCAACTCGTTGTCTACGTCTTCCTGGTCCTAACGATGCCGTTTTTGGGTCAGTTTGTCGACCGCGTCAACCGCTGGCGCGTCTTGCGCGTTGCTGTCGTGAGCACCAACGCGATGGTCCTCGCGAGCACGGCTGCCTTTGGCATGGTCGTCTTCCTCCACGAGACAACACCCGACCACTGGCTCCTCTACCCCGCCATGGCCGTCGTTCTTGCTTGCAGCGCCGTGGGCCAAATGTTCAACGACCTCCAGACGCTGTCGCTCGAGAAGGATTGGATCGTCGAGCTCTCCAACTGGACCGACACGCCGCTCGCACCATGGAACACGAGCTTCCTTCGCATGGACCTCACGGCGCGCATCCTCGCACCCACAGCCTTTACCTTTCTCGTCGATGCGTTCCAAGGCACGTCACCGCTCTTCCTCCTCGTCGGCATCGCCGCGTGGGCCATCCTTCTTGCGCCCCTCGAGTACGCGACCCTTGCCGACGTCTACGCGTTTTGTCCCCCCCTCGCCGACAAGAAGCGGCCCAAGGTCGCGCCGTCCTACGGCGCCATGTGGACAACCTACTTCGCCAACCCGACGTTCCTCGTCAGCTTTTCGTTCTGTGCGCTCTACATGACCGTGCTCAAGGAGAATGCCCTCAGCAGTGCCTACTTGATCTGGCATGGCGCGGCGCCGTCGGCCGTCGGTACGTCGTCCCCTCTTGTCGTCCTCATCTTGCATGATTCACCTAGGCTGGACCATGGGGCTGGGTGCCTACTGCGGCTTTCTCAGCACCCTTGCGTTTCCCCACTTGCTCCGTGCCTTTCAGTATGCTGAATCCGTCGCGCTTAGTTCCGTCTGGGCGTACTTTGTCTTCCTTCTTCCCGCACTCTACGTTGTCTTGTGGCCCCTCGGCCCTGCCGCCGACATTGTGCTCATGACCGTGCTTGCCGCGTCCCAGTTTTGGCTCTGGTGCACAAGTCTCGCCGAGACGCAGATCATGCAAGAGTGGGTCCAACCCGACCGCCGCGGCGTCGTCAACGCCATGCAGCACACGACCAACAAGGGCTTCTACATTCTCCTCCTCGCAGTCGGCGCGGTCTTTGCCGACCCAACCGACTTTCCCATCCTCATCGCTGTCTCGCTCGTGGCCACGCTCGCAGCTGCGATCGGGGTCACGTTGTGGTATCATCGCCACCGCGATACGTAGATGGAGCCTTCCATGTGTGCATGTGTCGCCGGTCGTTTATAAACATGGTTGCATTCAACACCCCTTGCGCCTAAGTGGTTGTATGTTCAAGCAGGACATCATCGTCGCTGCACTCATGGTCTTGTGGGTGACTGGGGCTTCTAGAAGACTGCCATCTCGACTTGGATTGTTTGAAAAGCGCCCCACTGCGAAGTCTGACGTCTGTGGGACGGTTTCAATTTCAACATGCAATCTGATTGGGTCAAATCGAACGAAATGGACCAATGGCCTTGGCGCGGCACACGACCATTCAGAATTCACGCCTGCATTTTCCAAACGTCGTCACTTGATCATGGATCGTGCCGTCATAGCTTCCGTCGTCGTTGGCCTTGGCTGCATGAGCTTGTGTGGCCTTGGCACAGGTACATCCCTGTCACCTCCTTCGTTCAAACGTCCACTTTGTAGGCTGTCTCTTCTACCCAACTCAATGCCCCGTCTCAACGTCGGTTGTCATTCCCATGGGCATTGTCGGCCTCGCCTCTCTTGTGCCCGTGGTTGCGATCTGGCTGGCTGCATGGCGAGACCATGCGACTGCCAAAGCCTCACTCGATGAACGCTCCAACCTCTTGCCGTGCGTGATGTCTTGACGTCGCTGAATGACTCAAACCACGAGTCGTAGGACGACGTCATCGCTGGCAGAATCCGCCCGCCTCCCAGTCTACATGTACTCGAGTCATTTTCTGTCGTCTTGGGTACGTCGTTCAACACATATTGTCATGCTCAATGGTCGTGGTAGGGTGATCGCATGTGGCAATTTGCCATGCCGCTGCTCTTCATGGAAATCTTTGTCGACACATTGCTGCCAAGTGCCCTCTTTTCGCTCGTACGAGACTTTGCAGGAATTCGTGGGATAATTGCGCTGTCTTGATTAGATTGTGTACATCGTGGGGGTGTTGACCGTCCCCATCGTCGGGGCGTGGATCGACCATACCAACCGTCTCCGCGTCATGCAAATCTCGATCGTCGTCGAAAACGGCTGCATCGTCCTCAGCACGATCTCACTCGGGTCCATTTTATACGTCTTGGACCAAGATCCGACCACGTACCCATCTTGCTCTCATTGATCACACTGTCATACATTTCAACCAGGAGCCATTGGTCGGGGGCGATGCTGGCGCTGTTTGGGGTGACGGTTGTCGCTGGCGCCATCGGCCAAGCGTACACGGATGCGCAGACGCTGTCGATCCAACAGGATTGGGTGGTTGTCGTGGCTCGGGACACGGGTGTGCCCTTGGGCGAATGGAACGCGTCGCTCCGTCAGATCAATCTCCTCTGCAGTCTCGTCTCGCCCGCTGCCTTTGGCTGCATCATGGAATTTGCTGGCTCCGACCCGATGACCCGCGCCGCCATTGGTACGACGCCAATCCGCCTGGCCATCATCGTGATTGCTGAATCCTGTAGGGGCATCTGTCGTGGGTGTGTGGAATCTCCTCGCAGCACCATTGGAGTACTGCATGCGCGTGGAGACATATCACTTGGTCCCGGCACTCCAGTCGCAGCCAACGCAGGCCAAGAAAAGACCGAGCATCAACTGCCGTCAATACATGGCGTCGTGGCTCGAATACTACCAGCATCCGACGTTCCTTGTCAGCGTCTCGTTTTGCGCGTTGTACATGACTGTCCTCACGGGCAGTGGGTTGAATCTAGCCTACTTGCAATGGCGTGGCGTCCCGCAATCGATCTTGGGTATGCCACATGGACAACTCATTCTGACATGGCGTCGTAGGTACGATCGCGGGCTTGGGCGCGCTTTCGGGCCTTCTCGGCACGCTTCTCTTCCCCGTCCTGACCCGCTACCTCCAGAGCGTGCCACGTGTCGCAGTGGTCTCGGTCTGGCTCTTTTGGTTGACCCTGGCGCCGATCTGGGTCGCTTGCGTCTGGTATGGCGAGTCCTCCGCGTCGGACTACATCATGATGGGCATGGTCCTCATTTCCCGCATGTGGCTTTGGGCATGCGACCTCGCCGAGACGCAAATCATGCAAGAATGGGTCGAACCTGAACATCGAGGCACGTCTCATTATGCCATTTCATATTGTTGACGTAATGACCCTCTAGGCTCGATCAACGCCATGCAAAATGCCACGTCCAAGCTCTTTTACATTGCCATGCTGCTTGTGGGGGTGTTTCGCAGCGACCCAACTGAATTCATCACGCTCGTGTCCGTTTCGACGGCCGCCGTTTTGTCCGCAGCAATCGGCTTCACAGTTTGGTTCTTTCGTCATGTCAAGTAAGAACATTTATCGACAGCTGCAGGCTGTGAGTTTTCCAATTGCATGTGCATGTACGCCGTGTGTTAATGGATCCAATTACGAGTACTGAATTATGACGTGGCAACATACAATCGCAGTCCATTTTTATCATTGCACAAGTTATTACACCGAAAGAGTGTTGGATGTCCCAAAAGACGCCAACGATGGTTCCAACATTGCGTGGTTGTGTCGTCATTGTCTTTTAACATTGACAACACACTCGACGGAGCGTACTAGTATAATTCTACGTTCATTTTCACATTCTCGAAATCTCGTAAGGTGAAACAAACACAAGACATGACCTGACAGCAGCTGTTGGAGTGTGGGGCCACCTCGTGGCGCCATTGGAATAGTGCATCCATGTGGAAACCAACTACTTGGTCCCAACTACCCAGGCCAAGAAGAAACCTGTTTTGGGTCGTGGCACGAACACTACATACTCCCGAAATTCCTTGTCGGCTTCTCATATGCGCAGTGTACAAGATCACGTGTGTCTGTTATCCGGTCGTCTGGCTCGTTTGGTTCAAACTGGCTCTGTCGTCGGTCGTTTCCGTCGGGTGTTGCGAGTCCCTGCGTTGGACAACATCATGAACGCCGTAATCTGTGGCTCCCGCATGTCGTTCATTGGGAGCGACCTCGCCAAGACGCAAATCTAGAGTGCGTCACACCCGACAAACGAAGCAAGACTCGCCCATCGAAGTCATTGGTGACGTCATCAAGGCTGCCATGCAAAATGCCACGTCCAAGCTCGCTCACATTGCCATGCTGCTCGTGGGGGCATTCTGAAGCGACTTGGTGCAATTCGTGACCCTGTATCCGTTTCGACGTCGCCATCTTGGCCATCGAGTTCACTGTCTAGTACTACGACCATGTTTTGCAAAGGGCAAGTCGACTGGGCGGGCAATATTTACTAACTTTGAACGTCAAGTCGTGTCGCTGTAGTTCTGTCGCGGCAAACACACATTAACACTTTTGACATTGTCTCATCATACGTGGCAATCTCCAGACGAATACAACTGTGCCATTTCGTAGCTGTGCAATGTCGACGCGAGGGCCGTTGCACTGTGTCCGTCCTATACTCTCACAATTGGCGCCACTTTCGAGTTTAGAAAACGCACCAGGTTTTGAGCCATTCGATTGGCACCCTTTTTGAGAAGGAATTCGACCACGTCCGTGCGCCCGTTGCGTGTGGCGACCATGAGTGCAGTGTTGTCGTCCTACACAAAATGTTAATCGAGTGGCTACATATGGTAGTGCGTTGACTTGCTTCGTCACTGGCTTCGAGGCTCGCGTGGCGCTTCAAGAGCAGCTTGACCATTTTGAGGTCGCCGTGGTCGGCGGCCACAATGAGTGGCGTCCTCGAATTCTACACCGTCGTCGGGTTGTGAAAGGCCAATTCGTCATAAAAACGGATGGTCAGGAGACGCTTCGAGTAGTACCTCGTCCGTCGTGTCGACGCGCGCGCCGTGGTCGAGCAAACATTTGGCAATGTGGAGGTGGCCCATTTGAACGGCCAGGAAGAGTGCCGTCGCCCCCGACTACAAATAGAGGCTCAAGCGTCACCTCTCTCGCACAGACTACCTCGTCGATGGCTTCAGTTTTGGCGCCGTGGGTGAGTAGACAGTCGACGACGTTGAGGAATTGGCCTTTGGTTGCGGCCAAGAGCGCGACGCTGCCATTCTAGTGCTATGTCACTCTCGACAAGGAGAACAAAGCGCACCGAATCGACCAAATCCGAGCGACCATTGCGCAAGAAGGTGCGGATCGCAGAAATGTCCCCCACGGACGCGGCGCGCGCAAACGCGGCTTCGACCTACTCGAGACGCTCACATGGCGGCGATATCGCATCATCTACCATTTTGTTTTGTTCAACCAACACTTGCATGTCTTGAAACTACAGATGGCAGTCGACCGAGTCGAGACGAAAAAGCGGGAAATCGTACCTGTTGATGCACCTCTTGCATGGTTGGCGGGGCTGGCGCCGGCTGCGGCGCTGCTTTCGTGTGCATCATGGCGCGGGGCATCGCAGCCTGCGCGACTGCGTCATGCGGCATGCCCATGTACACCTGCTTGGCGCGAGTGGCGGCATGCGCGCTGATCGGGTAGCCGTGCGACTCGGAGAAAACATCTTGGATCGATTTGATGGAGAGCTTTTGCCGGTCCACGTCTTGTTCCACGAGGGTCTTGACAATCTACAACGTCCCCATCTTGAGCCAGTGGGGACGAGAAGGAGGGAGATGACCTTGTCGACGGGGTTTTCGCGGCGTGGTTTCTTCAATGGGTTCCCGCCGTCGTCGTGGGCAAAGACATTTCCCGCGGCGGCGGCGGCCGCCATGCCTTGGGACGACGTGAGGAGCATATGCTGTCGCTCCGACGGTTTGCGTGTCGAGAGGCAGCCGGACGTGTGGATGTTGTGGATCGTGGAAAAGTAAAAGCACGCAGCTTCGTTCTTCCGCTTGCTCTTCGTCGCGATGACGCGCCACTCGCAGTTGGGCGACGTACACACAAATGTCTTGGAATTGCCGCTGTTCTTGCCCACGCGGAGTTTCATCGACTTGTTCTGGTTGAAGCAGTAGTCTTGGAGGAAGTACTTGGCGTCGCGGCCCGTGGGAAACGTGACTTCGCTGTTGATCGTGTCGTCCCCGTGTAGCGCGCGCAGGTTGATGAGGCCGTCCGGCGTGCGGTCGTGCATGTTCATGAGCGGGACGTGCTGAAGAAGCATCATCGCCGACGTGTCCGATGGCGTCGGCATCGAGAGCCCGCCATGCGGGTGCTGTTGGTGCATCATATTTCAACGGCGCGACGGGGTGCTGATTTCCAAGAAAAGTGGTGGGGAGCACGAATCACAGAATGGCGTCCCGTTCGGACACTATTTATTATACGAGCCTAACCAGAATTTGAATTTTGATATTTAGTGCTCATATTTTTGCAAAATAAATGGATTCTAACGAAACACGACCATATTTCAACCAACATTCCGCATCCATGCGATGGTGCGGAAGCACCTGTTTCGGCGCACTGCGCATTCGATTACAATCTCCGGTTGCAACAATTATCCGGAAATCTGTCTCTGCCCTGAGGATACGCCACGTCAAGACATTGAGTGCGGAATGCGATCGTCAGCGCTGCATGTCTTCGGAGACGATGCAGACGGTGCTTGTTCACGGCTATGGCTCAGTACAGTATAGCAAGTGACTGGTGTTTGCCGCATCTCATCAAAGTCTCGTGCAAGGGCCAGCTGCATGTGCACGAGGAATGGAGTTGTCACCAATGTAAAATGGACATAAATCGCCCAACGAGGCTTGTCGGAACCACTTGACCAACAAAAGAGCTCAAGTTTTCGTTGGAGGTCACTCCAAACTCTGCATGATTCCGAAACGGCTCAAGCTCGCAATCTCATCGGGTCTTTTTCAACCAACCCCGGCTGTCCATATGGCGGCCAAATTGGGTGGCAGGGTTCCTCGTTCGTTAAATTCGCACGGGGAGACCGACACGAGGTATTCTGTCGTCGGGATCATCGAGCGGAAAACGATCTACCTCTCGAGACTCCATCGTTTCATAGATCTCGATTGATGGTCGCAATATCTAGTGCGACCTTATCACTTTTGAACCTCCAAAACCATGGGCACGGCCGTCCTCGCTTCGCCCATACTGCCATACGACTCCGTCAACACCTCGAACGGCGTTGTGGACTCTCGGACCGCCAATCGCCTCTTTGTCGTTCTCGGATATGGCTGCCTCTTTCCCTTCCCTCGGTGCGATCCAAGACGTTCAGCTTGGCATCGCACTGTCGCCTTCCGTTCACTCCCAGCGCTGCCTCAGCAAGAACACCCAACAAGAAGTCCAGCGCTCCATCTTTCGCAAGATTTGGTTTAATCAAGGCAAGCTACCTCACGACCCTCGCCGTCTGACAAGGTGAGATCATATCCATCCCAAGCTTCAACTTCCACGAACTCAACGTCACGGGTTGGTGGCCTCTCATCTCATGGTGCACTTTGCCGTGGGCGAAACCATCGGTCGCGTTGGCGCAGCCTGGCGTAGTCCGCTCAACCGGCACAACGTGCGGCTGCTGGTGTGCCACGCCTCGTCCTCGTGCCTCTGCTCCTCTGCTCAGCCAAACAAGTCGTCTTCACCCACGACGCGATTACGCTGTTGTTTACGCTGGCATTGTCGCTTTCGCAAGGCTACGGGTCGACGACGACAGTCGTGGTGGCCAATGATTGCGTTGCCGAAGGCGCGTGTGGTGTGTTTACGAGTTTCTTTTTCAATTTGGGCTTGGTGCTTGGGGCGGCCGTGAGCTTTGGATTGGCCAAATGGCTCAACATGTGACCTGAGTCTCGCGGGTCGCAACTCTTTTTGTGAGTTTGGAAACTCTGTACAAAATGATGTCAACATTTGTTGACATTATTTTCGAAACTCGCTTGTAAACAACATGCTCCGATTCTATTTTGACGCGAC
The DNA here is from genome assembly GCA_009835185.1 of Aphanomyces stellatus. NCBI lineage: Eukaryota > Oomycota > Saprolegniomycetes > Saprolegniales > Verrucalvaceae > Aphanomyces > Aphanomyces stellatus. Next base: position 56,547 of record VJMH01000001.1, read on the forward strand.
TGGCATTCGAGCATTTATTTGTCTTGATGCGACTGCTGTGAACTTGGAAGCGAACCTGCTGGTAACTATCATTTCTTGGACAAGGACAATATGTGCAATATGGCGCGCCAATATCAGCCAATCATCGGCACGTGAAACGGTCGAACAAATTTATTGCAATCAAGTCGACGACCAACACTCTCACATTGCACACATTTTCTTCTGCACTGCATGCGCTTGCGGCGTTTTGATGGATTTAACCACACGATTTGCCCCTTGCAAGGCTATCGAGTGAGAACATACGCGTGTTCGGTGAACTCGGTATTATGGCAAAATTACCGGCAATGACTTTCGCCGTAACCGACATTTCAACGATTTGTGTTGAACTTGAAGGGAGGCTTGAAGCTCCTGTTTTTTATGACTTGTGACCTGTCCTCAAGACTTGCGTATCATGTTGCGGAGCGCATATGGAGAGTTTCTCAAGCTGATGGCTGCATCAAAGATCTCACAGTCAACGACAACCGTTCGAATCATGTAAACACATGGATGGATACATGATCAAACTGCTTCTGGCGTTGCACGACATGAAGAGATTCTGTGCAAACAGGTCAGGAATAGAACATCCACGAGCACAAGTTCATCGGTCGCATCCATTTGTGTCTCCATCCACGGCTGGCTCCCATAGCGAGTCCAAAACGCATTCCCTTGGCCACTCATTTTTGATCCAGCCAGCATGACGTCCAATGATCTCCTTCCCTCACCCAGGCTTGCGTACGAATCCTTCACCATCGAGTCACCGCAAGACGATGCGCCAGACACTCGGTCCGCCCACCGACTCTTTGTCATGCTTGGATGTGGCTATTTGATCCCGTTCATGGCACTCGTGCAACCCGTGGACTACTGGCAACATCTCTTCCCTACGTACAACGTCAACTTTGGCATTTCGTGGACCTACAACGCCGTTGGCATTGCCATGCTGATTCTGATTCTCTGGCGCACCCGTGCGCAGTCGTACACGCACCGCATCGTCGGCGGCCTGGCCTCGCAGGCTGCCGTGCTAACCTTCCTCGCTGCGTCGTATTCGTTTGTGCACACGCAAGACCAACGCCTCGCTGTCGTCTTGGCATCCACGGGGGTCATTGCCGTCGCCACTGCCTTCCTCGACAGCTCTGTCTTTGCCCTCGCCTCGCTCTTTCCGTCTGGCGCGATTCGGGAAGTTCAACTTGGCATTGCCATCTCCGAAGTGCTCGTCGCGCTGTATCGCATCGTCTCGAAGGCCGTCATCCCCCAACGTTTGGTTGTCCCTGCTACGATGGTGTACTTTGCCGCGACGGTTGGCACTGTGATTCTGTGCATCGCCGCCTACCTCGCCCTCCTCCGTCTTCCACTCACTCAGCGCTGCCTCAGCAAGACGACGCAACAAGAAGTCCAGCTCTCCATCTTCCACAAGGTCTGGTTCAATCAACTCATGATCATGCTGTGCTACTTCACGACTTTGATTCTCTGGCCGGGAGTCCTCACATCCATCCCAAGCTTCAACTTCCCCGAACTCAACGTCACGGGGTGGTGGCCACTGATCCTCATGATGGTCTACGCCGTCGGTGAAACCCTTGGCCGCGTCGGTGCAGTGTCGCGCGGTCCATTCAACCGGCACAACGTGTGGTTGCTGGTCGTGCCGCGCCTCGTCCTCGTGCCTCTGCTCCTCTGCTCAGCCAAACAAGTCGTCTTCACCCACGACGCGATTACGCTGATGTTTACGCTGGCGCTGTCGCTCTCGCAAGGCTACGGGTCGACGATGGCAGTCGTGGTGGCCAACGATTGCGTAGCCGAGGACGAACAAGGCGCGTGTGGTATGTTTACAAGTTTCTTTGTCAACTTGGGCTTGGTGCTTGGCGCGACCGTGAGCTTTGGCTTGGCTAAATTGCTCGACATGTGACCGAGGCATTGCATTCAAATTTGCCTCCAAACATCGCAGCAACCATTTGATTGGTCGAATCGGATGAAAACCAAAGTATTAATAGTAGGCGTCAAATTAAACGATATAATCTTCATCGATTTCAACAATTTAGCAAGATCCCAATTGTATGAATACTGCAGCCAGACCTGATTGGCTGACAAAGAACCAAGACCACATGACACCACACCACCCTGCAGGGCAACCTGGAATCGCTCATCACCCCGGTAACACGGCCACCGAGAATATCTTTCGCATTGTTCACCTCGCCCAAGAAATCTGCCAGTTTCAGCGTGGTGTCCCGGCATCTCTTCTCCCGCTCATTCAGCACCTCCCACGACGTTGGTGCCGGGAATTTGCCGCGCTCCCGTCGCTCGCCCTGCGCGTGCGAGCAATTCCACACATCGACGCTTCTTTCAGCCCTTGGTATATGCAGTTTGGCGGCTCGGGACTCGACCTCATCCACAGATACGCGCCGTTTCTCCTCCCCGCGATCGCGGCGCATGGCGCAAGCCACGGCCACACCGACTTGGTGGATGCGCTCGTGGCGCTGCATCCCCACGTGACCAACGGGTTGATGGATTTGGCGGCCTTCCACGGCCAGCTTTCCGTGGTCGAGTGGCTCCACATACGCTTCCCCCTCGTGGATTGCACGACCGATGCCATGGACAGCGCCGCCACCCATGGCCATCTAGACGTTGTTGTATTTCTGCACACCAAGCGCCCAGAAGGATGCACGTCGAATGCGCTCGTGGGGGCAGCATCCCATGGCCATGAATCGATTGTCCGGTTTCTGGTTGACCACCAGGTCGTGGGCGATTACGAGGCCGCGTTGGGCGGTGCGGCGGCCGCGGGCCACCTGGCCATTGTCCAAATTTTGATTTTGCATGTCGACGACTTGGATGAGAGCGTGCTGGACACGGCGGCCCGAAATGGCCATTTGGAGGTCGTCCAATTTCTCCACAGCCATGGTCACGGCGGGTGTTCGACCGACGCGATGGACTGGGCTGCGTCGTGGGGCCATCTTTCGATAGTCCAGTTTCTACACACACATCGAACGGAAGGGTGCACGTCGGACGCCATGGATTGGGCAGCCGAAGACGGCCATTTGGATATCGTGCAGTTCTTGCACGACCACCGGTCGGAAGGGTGTACGACCGACGCGCTTGACAACAGCGCCAACTATGGCCATCTTGACGTGATCAAGTACCTCCACGCCACACGGCACGAGGGGGCGACAACCAGCGCCATGGACAATGCCGCTACGAACGGCCACTTGCATGTGGTGGCCTTTTTGCACGAACAACGCTCGGAAGGATGTACGACACGAGCCATGGACAACAGCGCGGCGAATGGACACCTCGACGTCGTCGAGTACTTGCACACGCACCGAGAGGAAGGTTGTACGACACGGGCGATGGATCAAGCAGCAACGCAAAGCCATTTGGCAGTGGTTGCATTTTTGCATGCAAATCGGGTGGAAGGGGCGACCACGGTGGCGTTGGACGGCGCTGCGGGCAATGGCCATTTGGATGTGGTGCGGTTTTTGCATGCGCACCGGTCGGAGGGGTGTACAACGGCTGCGTTGGACGATGCTGCTTGTCGCGGCTACGTCGATGTCGTCCACTTTCTTCATCAACATGTACCTCTTGTGCGATCCAGTGTCCGAGCGGTGCCTGTGGCTGCCATGCATGGCCACTACCATGTCCTGGATTACTTGCTCTCCGAAGGTTACACTTGCAACTCAAACGCCATGGCTTGGGCCGCCCGAGCCAACCAAATCGAAATGGTGCGTCACTTGTGCGACATAGATATGCCTGCCACGACTGCTGCAATGGACCAAGCGGCCAGCAATGGCCATCTGGCTATGGTGCGACTGCTGCACGAGCGAATGGTTTGTGCTTGTACGACGGATGCCATGGACGAAGCTGCCGCCAATGGTCATTTGGAAGTTGTGGAATTTCTGCACGTCTTTCGGACGGAAGGCTGTACAAGCGATGCCATCGACGTCGCAGCGGCAAACGGCCATATGGATGTGGTGCGCTATTTAGCCGAACACCAACTGGAGACGTGTACGGAGAGCGCGATCGAAGTGGCAACATTCCACGGGCACCACGAGATTGCTGCCTATTTGCATGGCTTCTTTCTTTGAGATGCACGAGATACATGAACAGTGTTAATTGGGATTTGTGGTATAAGTTGGAGTTCAGAACGATTGGTTTTGGAATCTTTGGATTTCAAGCATTTCAAAAAGCAGTTGGGTGTTAAAACGATGTTCAGTGATTAAGAATGGCGATTTGACACCAATAACCTGCCAGAACACCATTCTTTATTCAATAAGAGGACCCTTGGACTTGAATCGAAGTGGCATTATGCTTATTTCGGCGGCTGGGATGGGACCTAAATGATCCGTGTTCATGGAATTAAATCGAATTAGAACCATTAATTGCCCAATAAACGAGCACGAACATACCCGAGACGAATGCAAATCCAAATCCATTCAAATAATCATTACTTTCGTTGTTGGTGTCGTTAAACTCCTCTCGTCTTGAGAAATGCCCGCGACACCTGCATCGATGGCCGTCAAACAAACCGTTTATAAATGGAGGAATTTCTCGTCAAATTTATGTAACTGATGGCGGTATCCAAACTACCCGAGTTGATCAACTCTTGCATTCGGTCCATTCGTCGTGCAACCTTAGACGTGGATACGAACGGACGACACGACCTTGTACAGTACTTTCTTGGCATTTGTGGGGTAGTCCCTGGGGTCGCAATCGAGCTTGCACGACGGGTCTTGTTCTTGGCCACCGTGACATTCGTCCAACACGGCCTTTGCAGTCGAGCCCCAGCAGTATCAGTTGGCGCACTGCAACAGGCCAGGATAGGGCATCTTACTTGGACACACGGCTCTCGTAGCTACTCCGGCAAATCTTGCGAAGGCAGAACGATTGAGACCATAACTCTGGACGGGTGCATTGGACAATGGTGTTGTAGGTTGGTTGCAAGTCAAACGCCATGGATTGGGTGCCCGTTGATGGACGCTTGGGCGTTGACCAGTTATTTTACGACCCCCGGACCAACGAGATCGACAACAGCACCGACAATGCCATTTGGACGTGAGCATGCCGATCAGAACAAGGAGCCAAAGACGAGCGCAATGTCCTCTTCTCTTTAAAAAAGTGAAGCGTCGGCCATTGACTTCGCAAGTGCAGCAAACTTCGGATCGTATTTTTGCTTCTGGCAGCCAACCCCATGTTTCTTTTGGGCATATTATCATCGTGGCCTGTTCATCAAACCAACACCCCCACGAAACCAGAATGAATCGATTACAAATTAATTCTTTCGTCGGCGTTTCTTGGCTGGCTTTGCAGTGATCAACTCGTCTCGAGGAATATCTTTGCAACACTTGCATCGATGGCCATCGAAATATTCCACAATCGTACTTTGATTGCAGATGTGGGCCACCTGCATGTACTTGGCCACACACATCTCAGGACGTTGGCCATGTAGATATTCAACCACAGCCACGTGTCCATGCTTCACGGCTGCTTCAATCGCTGGGGCTGCAAACGTGGTTTGCTTGTCGCCAACAAGATATTTCACAATCTCTAAATGTCCATGACTGGTGGCAATATTGACGCTGCCTGAAGAACATTTGCCCGGGTCGGTCAACTTGACCATGGTGAGATCGCCCCTTGCGACGTATTCATTCATCGCCTTGACCGTCCCGCCTTCAGTCCGCTTGTCCAACAAAAATTCCACGATGGCATGGTGGCCATGGTGAGCAGCTGCGTCCAGCGCATCGGTCGTACAACCTTCCTTGCGATGGTTATGCAGGAATTGTACGACCTCAATGTGACCATTGGCAGCGGCGCCGTCCATGGCCTCGGTCGTACACTTGCTACTGGGCTTGTCGTGGAAAAACTGAACCATACCCAGGTGGCCACGTGACGCGGCATTGTCGATCGCAGCTTCGGAATACGGCGCCCCGTATCGAAATAACACGGTGGCAATTTCAACGTGTCCATTCTCTGCCACGACATCGAGCACGTTCAAGTGCTGGCAATGACGGTCCGATGTGTGGTCGCCCTGGCGCAGGCCCCAATAGGTGTCGATGGGGGGATCCAAATCATCAAGGACGCATTGAACACAGCGTAGATGGCCTCGCTCCCCCGCGACTTCGAGGTCCGAATAGGATGTGAAGGCACCATGTCGCATTCGAGCGTGGTCGGTGGTGCTCAAGAGGGCCATGATATCGTCGTGTCCATTGAACGCCGCGAGATGCAATAAATTCGACGCGCACGCACGAACAAACTCTTGGCCTGTGGTTGCGTCCACATGCACGGCAATCCACGGTAACTCCTTGGTCGCGGTCTCGCAAAGGAGCGTCATGAGCTCCATGTCCCCATGAAAAGCCGCGTATTCTGCCACGACGTCGCGAAGATGAATGTGTGTGGCCAGCATCTCATGCAAGTCAACCGTCGCGCGGGGTGTTTCCAGGACGGATGCCATGAGTTGATGCCGACGCTCCATGAAGGCTGGAAGGGCGTCCATGTGGATATCGATGTGACTGAGCTTGCATCCATCGCAGGGTAAAATGGTCTCGAATTCGTCCCGCACAACGAGGCGACCGTGGATACACGAGATTGTTGGGCAGTGGAGGAGAGCTTGGATGACTTGACATGCCCCGTTTTGGTAACCACGGACGACCAAGAAGAGGGCGCGGGAGTGCAGCACAGACGACGCGGCAGCCATGGCCCGCAGGATTCGTGGGTGATTTCCGACGTAAATTTATTTTTAGAATGCGGTGGAGAGATTGAATTTCACAGGCAAGGTTGTGTCTTTCGAGGTGGAAAAACGTGGATCACCAGGTTGGTTTCTGATGAGTATTTTCAATCACTCATGGAACACTCACTGTCAACAAAATTGTCGAGGAATCGAACGTTTCTTGTTGCAATATCGTGAATAACGTGAATAAATTGACGGCAGATTTTTTCAGTGATAAGTCCAACTGAATGATGTGGTTGGTTCAACTGACAGCAAGAAACTATGCAGTTGGCGCAGGAGCTTCCAATATGAACACGTCGTATGGAAAGCACTTAAACGTTTAGTTGTCCTCGTGGGCAAGACCGACTTTTCTCACATGGACAACCTAGTCATCGTCTCCATGTTACTACGTAGTAGACTCTATTGCCTCAAGGGTCGCACGTTCGTGTAAACGACGTCAGAACGAAATGTGTTGTTGTGCCAAAGTCATTTTGTGTTATTGGTCACATCACCCTCGTCAAGCTTGTGACAATGCCAACCGCGAGTTTTCGTCCAGTTTACTCCCACGATGCCACCTTTCAACGAATCTGGTGACCATAATTATGAGCCGTGACTCCGAAATAACCGAGGTTAAATGCACAGTGCAATTCAACTTTGTCATGGGATGGAAGGGCGCCGGACTAGCCATCCGCGATGGAAATGCAGAATGGGAGACAACAACCCACCATAAATACCGAGTAACTGATTCCTCAACCACGCTTTGATGTCAAAGTAAAAAAAGCCAGTAATATGCTACAATAATCGAGTCGACTTGCATCCCAAATTTGACGGCAATTTGTGCCAACGATTGGACATATTAAGTATTGATATGGAGGAGGGGGCACATTCTTACTAGTATTATATTTGGTCTAGTCGCAGCAACAATCACAATCACCACACTCGACGAGGCCGGAGCAACTGCGATCGTTTGGGACAAATACTATGACGATTAGCACGACCACGATGAAGAGCAACACAGTGTCCCACGGCGGGCTATCGACAAACTCGACGGCGGTGAGTGCATACGCGACGGAGAGCTGTGTCGCGTTGAAGAGCACGCCGTGTTCCACAAGGGAGTTGGCAAGTATCGATGCTCCAGAGGGGCATCGTATCATGTCGTCTTCGAGGGCTCGTTGTACCTGCTGCATGGTATTCCTGGATGCCACGGCGACTTCAAAATCAATGGTCAGGACGGTGGGCGGTACGTTCCCTCGTGTCATCCCTTGGGGCATTGCCACGAGCCTCGTGTCGAGAATCTCGTTGAAATAGACAGTTTTGTCTGGGGACGTCTGTACGACCGCCAAGACAGCCTGGGCAAAATCATACTCGGAGCCAGCAAATGCGCCGGCCGTCGTGCCTTGAATACGAACGGACGACACAACTTTGTACGTGGCGTGGCTGTATCTCGTCGGGTATTTCCACAGTCCACACTCAAGGCGACAGGAGGGGCGCTGAGCGTGGGCGTGGTGGCAAGAGTGCAGTGCATTTGGGGCTTCATACGGACACGACACTTGGGCACAGTAGAGCAAGCCAGGGTAGCACGCACATCCATCATAGCTGGAAACACAATGGATGAAATCGTCTTGGCACTTGTCTTGAAGACAGGGTGACTGGGACCACAAGGCCAGAGGCGGAAACTCGACCGTGTTGTTGCTGCGCCGAGAGGCGGCGGGTGGTGGGATGTAGACGTAGTCTGGACTGGGTGTGGCCTTCGGTTTGAGTTGATCAGGCCTCGGAGGCGCAGGTTGTGGGCTTGGTGTGAGTCGTGGCCGAGGCTTGTAGACCATTTCGACCTGGCCGCAAGGGCAGACAACGACAAGTGAATTTCACGTACCACAATGAAATTAAAAAACAATACGTCAAATATGAAACATAATAGTCGAGTTCAAAGGTTCAGAAGCCCAACGTGAAATTTTAAAAGTGTTGTTCGTGTCGTGGGGTCGTGAAAAGACGGAACACTATCAAAACAGGTGTACAATGACCTCAAGCAGTGGGGAAGTACATCCCCACTGCTTGAGGTCGAGTACCGTTGTGCTTCATTGGAATGGACATCGAATCCAGTCGCAACTTGCGTTAATTGTGTACCCCTTGGACACACGCCTGCCTCATCTGCCTGCTTCATGTCGAAAGGGTGGCATGTCAGAAGTCAGGACTGACATAAACGGAGATTATCAGCAACCAACAATCACGCAGATTCCGATCTTGTCAATGACGTAGTCTCGCCAACTTGGGCCACTCCATCGTCTTCCTTCTTTGCGTCATCGTCGCAACAGACATGGACACATCCCCACAGGACGAGCCCGGCCACGACGATCACGATGAGGGTCCAGTTAAATGGGTCATGGATCGCGTCGATCGCAGTGAGCGCAGACACAATTGAGAGCTGTGTCGCATTGAACAAGACGCCGCGTTCGACCAGCATGGAAGCCAAGATGGACGCCCCAGGGCCACGGAGCATATCTGCTTCCAAAGCACGCTGAGCCGAGTGCATCGACTCGTTGGATGCCACGTGTACTTCAAAGTCGACCGAGAGCACCGAGTATGGCGCTCCGTTTCGGTCGTCGATGTCCACCACATCCAAAATGTCATTGAAAAATACCACTTGACTGGGGTTGGTTGGTGTGTTGAGGACGACGGCGACAACGGCTTGGGCAAAATCATATTCGGCGTCAGCAAATGCGTCAGCAGTCGTGCCTTGGATGCGAACGGACGACACGGCCTTGTACTCGACCCTCTTGGACTCGGTCGGGTAATCCCATAGGTCGCACTCGAGGCGACACGATGGGTTTTGGGCTCGGGTCTTGTGGCATTCGTGCAATGCACTTTGAGCTGGGGACCACCAACACCATTTGTTGGCACATTGAAGCAGGCCAGGGTAGCACGCACACGCATCAAACTTGGACACACAGCTCTCGTAGTTGCTCTGACAGATCGTGCGAAGGCAGAAGGATTGGACCCACAAGTCTGGTCCGACAAACGTGACGGCTGCGTTGTACGGCAACGACTGTCGCAGCGGGATGTAGGCGTAGTCGAGTGTGGGTGTGGCTCGGGGTTGTGGAGCAGAGGGATTGATTGGTGCGGGGCGGGGACTAGGAGTGAGCCTTGGGACGGGTTTTGGTGCAGGAGCAGAGTTTGCGACCATACTTGTCTTTATGAAATGTGTTGGAAGAAACACAGATTTCCGGATAATGAACTCCGTATCCGGTGTCGCTCGAACGTTGAGATTCAACAATTAATTTCGCCACATCACCTCATATAAATTAAGATAGAAAATACATTATCATTATAGATAAACAAGAGAGGAGTTTCGGGGCACGCAATACACGCAATTCTGGTATGTTTTTCGAAGTGAGGACAAGATTTGCGTTGTCCTGGAGGAAACTTGCTCCGCGAATACAGCGCGTCGTGGTCATTGGTTGTCCACCTCAGCATTCGCCATCTTCCAGAACGACTCACGCAACTACGGTTGCCAGCAGATCGAGAACATTTCTTCTGTTCCCGTATCAACACGAATTCTCATCGGCGTTTCTTCGGTTGGCCACGCACAATTGTCTCTGGCGGCGCCTGGACATTGGCATAAATGAAAGTCGAAATACACGACGATCGCTCCCAATTCACGGCTACTCCTTTCGCGTGATTGCGGTCAACGAGATACAACGATCGACGGTAACTGTTTCGAGAAAGTATATACAGCAAGACATGACTTTGATTGACCTTCGAAAAGTCTGTCATATTGCGTGTTTCTCCAAAGTAATAAAATATGCAGCTCTAATGTTTCCGTCGGCGTTTCTTCGTTGGCTTGGGTTCAAGCAAATCATCTCGACTGGCATATCTGCAACATTGACATCGACGACTGTCGAAGTACTCGACAATCGCCACCTGATTGGCGGCATAGGCCACCTGCATGTACTTGGCCACACACATCTCTGGACGTTGGCCATGTAGATATTCAACCACAGCCACATGTCCATGCTTCACGGCTGCTTCAATAGCTGGGGCTGCAAACGTGGTTTGCTTGTCGCCGACGAGATGCTTCGCAATTGCCAAATGGCCAAGAGCGGCCGCCAGATTCACACTTCCCGAGGAAATTTTGTCCCCCGAAGTCAACTTCACCATGGCGAGATCGCCTCTCGTGATGTATGCACTCAGCGTTTTCCTAGTCCCGCCTTCCTCGCGGTGGGATTGCAGGAATCGAACGACATCGTCATGGCCATTTCGCGCAGCTACATCCATGGCATCGGTCGTACAGCCTTCTTGTCGGTATTCGTGCAGGAATTGCACGACCTTGAGGTGGCCATTGGCAGCAGCGCCATCCATGGCTTGGGTCGTACATTTACTCTCGGGCATCTCGTGGAAATATCGAGCCATGGCCAGATGGCCACCGGTGGTGGCATGGTCAATCGCAGCATCGGAATACGGCGCGCGTCGTTGAAACAGCACGCGTGCAATGTCGAGGCGACCATTACCAGCCACAATGTCGAGTAGATTCAAGTGCTGGAAGTAGCGAGGTGGGATTTGAATAATTCCCTTTGAAACTCGATTGCAAAGACCCCAGTACGCGCCACGCCCATCGTCCATGGCCACCCAAAAGTCGATGGCTTGTTCGGCATAGGTCAGGTGACCTCGTTCCGCGGCGACTTCTAAGTCCGAATACATGGTTAAAGCGCCACAGCGCAAGTCATTCTGGTCGAGAGAGGCCAAGATGGTCACGATGGGGAGGTGGCCATTGAAGGCGGCCAAGTGATAGAGGTGGGACGCGCACACGCGGACTGGGTTTCGTGTGCTTTTCGTGCATGGTCCCATTTCCAGGGTAACCCACGGTTGCCACGTTTTGGCATGCTTGCATATCATTTCCATGAGAGTCACATCGCCGTAAAAGGCTGCGTACTCGGCCACGACTTCCCGAAAGTGAGGAAATGTTGGTAGCATTGTGTGCAAATCGGCCGTCGCGCGGGGGTTGTCGAGGATTGCCGCCATGGCACAACGTCGAACGTCCATGAGTGCAGGCAAGGCATCCATGTGGATGTGGACTCCCGTATGTCCATTGTGCGATGGAGCATGTACGAACACATCGTCGAGTACGACGACGCGACCGTGGATGCCTTCGATGGTCGAGCAATCGAGAAGTATTTGGATAGCTTCATACCGGCCGCTTTGGAATGCGCAGATGGCTAGGAAGAGAGGAGGCGAGTGACATACGGCGGCAGCAGCAGGGGCCATAGATTATTGTGGTCTTGTGGTGGAGAAGTCGAATATGTGTCATGAAAAGTGAGTGGTCGTCCACAACATTTAATTTCGTCAAAGGCCACTCAGGATCAAACATTGCACACAACACAGTTAAACTTATAACTCGTGTGTTATTTCGATCCGATGCTGACAAGAAAGCGTTTTTCAGTTCCATGGAGAGCTCAACGAAAGTATAATTCCTTTTCTTGAGTGAAAACATAAACGGTATCCAGGACGCATTTATTACCGTCGCAATGTGCCGTCCTCGAATGGGGCAACACGCGACACTAAATGATTTTTACCGTCACTCGATTTCATGCTGATTTATCGTCCCATACACCGCGCTGTTACTCAAATTAAATATGAGCGGATCAATCAATCCTCGTCCAAAGTGTCAAGTCGGTCTCGACCTTGCACGATGCAGCAAATCGACCTTTAGGCTGAACAATATGCCTGGCAAAATATTTTAGGGAAATCAGTTCTTCCTCCGCCGCTTCTTCGCTGGTTTTGCCACAAGCAGCTCGTCGCGTGGGATATCTTGGCAGCATTTGCAACGATGGCTATCGAAATATTCAACGATGACCAACTGGTTGGTTCCGTGGGCCTTTTGCATGAATTTGGCCACACACGTCTCTGCGCGTTGGCCGTGCAAGTAAGCGACGACGTTAATGTGGCCATTTTGCACCGCGGCTTCGATGGCCGGTGCCGCGAACGCAATCTCCTTGTGCCCAACGAGATATTTCACAATCTCCAACTGTCCAAGGCTCGCTGCTAGGTTGACGCTGCTGGCCCAACATTTGCCCATGGCGAGCAGCTTGACCATCGCGAGATCGCCTCTTGTCACATATGCGTTCATGGCTTTTACAGTCCCACCTTCCGCACGCTTGGCCAAGAGAAATCTGACGACAGTGTCGTGTCCATGGCGCGCGGCAACGTCCATGGCATCGGTCGTGCAGCCTTCGTTGCGGTGGTCGTGAAGGAATTGTACGACCTCCAGATAGCCATTGGCAGCGGCACCGTCCATTGCTTGGGTCGTACACTCACTGTCTTGTTTCGCGTGAAAGAATTCAACCAACGTCAGATGGCCATTCGTGGCGGCATTGTCGATCGCAGCACGGGAATACGGGGCGCCTTGACGACACAACAAATTGACGAGCTCGACGTTTCCATCGCTAGCTACAGCGTCTACAAGATTCAAGTGCTTGTCTCCGCGGGTAGCGGCGCGTTCGTTTTGGTGGTATATAAGGTTGCGCAAGCCCCAATACGTGCCAGAGAAGAAGCCGGCGCCCGAATTGTCGAGGGCGATTTGCACGCATGGGAGATGACCTCGCTCTGCGGCGACTTCAAGGTCCGAGTAACTCCAGGAAGAGCCCCTTCGGTGCGAATTATTGAGTTGTGACATGCCCAAGAGCGTCAGAATTGCCGCGTGGCCGTGGAAGGCAGCCAGGTGGAAGAGGTGTGTGGCGTGTGATCGAACGCGAACGTGAGAGTATTGCGTGACGGGATCCACATCGACAGCAAACCACGGCAATATCTCTTTGGCGTTCTCGCAAATGACCTCCATGAGGCCCGCGTCGCCGTAAAAGGCAGCGTATTCGGCCACAACGTCCCGCATGTGGGAATGAGTGGCCAGCATCGCATGCATGTCGGCCACCGCACGTGGCCTGTTGAGGATTGTTGCTAGGATTTCACGTCGGTGATCCATGAATGCAGGCAACGCATCCATGTAAACAAGGACGCCTTTGCCGTCGCCACTCGGAGTTGATGACGTGTCGACACTCGTGTCTTCGCGAACGATCAGTCGCCCATAGATCCCTTGGACAGTGGAGCAATGGAGGACAGATTGGATGGCTTTCGTGATGCCTTGTTGGAAGCTGCACACAATCAAGAGGAGCGCTGGGGAGTGGAGGACAGCAGCCGCTGTGGGTGGCATCACGAAAAGTTTATTCAAGTTATTTTGGGTAAGACTACTACCATCATTCTGTGAACTGAAAGTCGCCGAAAATAAACAATTGATGAGTATTAAATACCTTTCAGCGAAATTGCTTTGAACACGTTGAGATTCATCGTCGAATTATATAAAAACACTGATGACAAAGCAGAAAAAGGAATTAATTCTTTCATCTTTGAATATTAACTTTTTCATCTTTGAATAGTCGACTGGCAAGTCCAGCGGATATTCGTAGTTCAATGTATTTTTCTTGGATCTTGCTGCTGCGCTGAGTTATCGGGAACTCCATAGTGCCATCGTGCTACTGAATTTTGGTAGGCCAAGGCAAGTATAGCAGTTTCGACAGACCAAGCTCATGCGAGTCGTCTGCAAAGGCACCATGCTTCTGCATTTGGAGCACCAGGACGCGGTTCCAGTAGCCGAGTGGTCGGTGGTGGAAATGGTGGTCGAGGGCATTCGCAAAGAATTGAAGAATGGTGTCGAATCGAAATTTTAGTTTCTTTTGTGAACGACAGAAAATAGCAGAAGAAAATGCGTGTCATTATTGAACAGAATAAACCCTTCCTTGGAAGTTTCCAAAAAATTCCTTTCTGTGGATGATTCAAAGAACGATTCGCACGGCCACGATCTCTATCCTGTTTGGTGACAAGAGCACAAACGAACTGGTTTTTTTCGTCTCAAATGCAATTTGGCAACTGAGTGAGTTTCGAATGCCAGGTAATTCAATTTTCACGTATAAACAAGTTACAAGAAAGTGAAATCCCTGCATTTCGGAGAAAATTCGCCCGGATATCAGTTGGACGTCAAACAAGTCAACAATTGTCCAAATTTCTTGTGGACAAGGCTTCTTCACGCATCGAAAACTTCTCTACCAGCTGTGGCTCAAGCTTATGAGTAAAATTTTGTGATCTGGTCACCCGAGAGCACAATATTTCCTCGGACGCAACGTGTTTCTTGAGTAAATTTTGCTGTGTCACTTCAGGAACTTGCAACATGAAGGTTACAAAACAACGCTCGAGGGAACTGGTCGACTTGAGCACATTGTTCATGACGGTGTGTTCATTGCACAATGGAGAGGGAATTCCCGAAATAACGCGAAGGATTAGAAGAATGCAACAGTTTGTGCCTTCGATGGTTAAAGTGATTGGAGGATTATACCCCGTAAATTAGCACATCAAAGTGTGACCTGACTGTACATAGTATCGCAAGGATGATCCTCGAGAATGGAGTAGTTTGCAGTGAAACACGGGTATATGGAAGTGATCGAGTACATGCACAAGCGAGAACTTAACGATATGTGGGGAACAGCATGCAGATACTAGTAGCCCACAAGGCCAACCAACAAGCGGTCGTCGTCGAGTATATTGACACTTGTTGGTGCGAATGCCGCAAAGATGTCCGAGACGACATAATAGTTGCGACACCAACGAAGAAAGAACGGCGACAAGCGGAGCTGCCCTTGAGTGTGTGTGCACGAAATGCCCACACCGGAGCTATGTGACTTTAGACCTCCGCTTTACGGAATGATTGAACTGCTACGACAGGGCATATCATGAATAAATTTTCTATGGACAAGACAATGTGTCAACAATATGTGTACATTTCACCAAACAAAATGTTTGCATGTCACCTCGACAGATCGGAAAGATTGGAAATGTGGCGATTGAAATTATTTTGTTGAACTGTGCAAGAGAATCGACATCCTTTGCTTGTCATTTCTGATCTATTGGGTGTTCTACTCCAGAGCACTTCTCTCGTACATGGTGGTGTGCTCAGTCGCTGGGTGCTCCAAAGCACCGTCCTGTTGTGGAATTTCAGCAACGGGAACTATGCTAATTTCGGTCGATTCTGCTACCGCTTCCTTAGGTACCCGGGTGAAGCAATCGAAGTCTCTCTTCAGGTCGTCTGACACGGTCCCTGTCGTTGGTTTTCCACATCATGTAGAAAACAACGCCGAGAATGCCTGTAATAATGAGCCAGAGTAAAATCATGGCACTAACATCTTCTGTGGGCGCGACGTCGATGGCCGTGAGGGCGTAGACCATCGAGAGTTGGGTCGTGTTGAAGAGCACACCGCGGTCCACCAATGCCGCCGCCAGGACCGACGCTGTGCCATTTTGCTGTAACATGTCAGCTTCCAAAGCTTGTCGCACGACGTGCATGGTCGCAGGCGAGTCGACATCAACTTCAAAGTTTATCTCAAGTTCCCACAGCGACATGTCGTGCGGGGCAATCTGTCCGCCTTGTGGCAGGGCGCCAGTGAGTGATGACGAGGCAAGCTGCACGTCGAGAATGTCGTCAAGCACGACGTGGCTTACGTTGGGCCACGTGGTATTGGCGAGGACGGCCCAAATGGCGTCCGTAAAATCGCCTTCGGACCCAGCAAACGCCTCGCTCGTCGTGCCTTGGATACGAACGGACGACACGACTTTGTACGTGACAGGAGCGGTGTCACTGACCCCAGAAGCGTCATCGACGATGACAGGATACTCGTTGGGATAGCACTCCAATCGACACGATGGCATTTGGCCGAGGGCAAAGTTGCATTCGTCCAGCGCCGTCTCAAATTCGACGGCGCATTGCGACTGGGCGCAATGGAGAAGCCCTGGGTAGCACGCGCAGCCATCCAAGAGCGAACTACAGTGACGGAATTGGGTCTCGCAGACTTCGCGTACGCACTCCGCTTGGGACCAAAAGGCAGGCCGCGTGTACACTTCAAAGGGTGTGTGGTGATGACGATAGTAGTAATAACGGGGTTGTGGTACATAGACGTAGCGAGGTCCCGCGGTCGAGCGTGGCTTTGGCGGGGGCGGTGCAACAACTACCATAGGTGGCGCGTAGCGAGGAGCGGGCGGAGGCCACATGCGAGCTGGCGAGGGCCGTTGAACAGGTGGGGATGGCGGCGGAACGGAGCGCATCGCTGGGGCAGGTCTTGGGACTGGTCGTGGTACCGGTCGGGCTGGTTGCGGTACATGTCTCGCCGCTGGCACCAATGCTGGACGAGTGGCGGGTCTCGGTGCCGGTCTTGGTGCAGACGCAGGTCTTGGCGCTGGGGCAGGTCTAGGTGCTGGGGCAGGTCTTGGTGCTGGGGCAGGTCTTGGTGCTGGGGCAGGTCTTGGTGCTGGGGCGGGTCTTGGTGCCGGACGTGATAGGGGAGCGTAATAGGCACCATTCGCAGGATGTTGTCGAGGCATGCTGCTTGCAGCTGAGTGAATACCGATTCCCGCAGCAGAGTCTGACGTTCGGATATATGGATATCCGGATGACCGAAGTGGAAATTCAATTTGTCCACTTCAAAATATTTGCGTTAATTTCATTCTGCGTGCCACGAGTTGCAGTTCTTGTAAAACTTGAGTTTAACGTTGCTGCTTTCGTTGGCGATCGTGTGTCGGGGGGACGTGTTGACGATGAATTTAAATTTGCAAGGTGATCGTTGACTCATTCGCGCTTGAAAGTTTCATCGACCAAGTCGGGATGCTCGATCAAGTCCCAGTGTGCTCGAAAAGAAGGGAAGGTTGTGTCGACGGTTGGACCCCTCAGTCGATTGCCGCCACATCTTGCCTCAACGACCTGCCGCAATCGAACGGTGTTGTAGTTCTAAGCTGTCGCTGATTTTTAGCACAGCGGTCACGATGTGATCATTCCGAACTCCATGCTCAACAAAGTAATGTGGCTTATTGTCCTTTGTTCTTTCATCGACGATTCTTTGTGGGATTTCCATGTTGCAGCTCCTCTCGGGACACCCCCTTTGCAGCATGCGCACGCCGATGACTGTCCAAACATTGTACAGATATTAACTGATTGGTTACATAGGCTATTTGCATGCTCTTGCTCTGCAAGTACTCGACGACATCCACGTGACCATCTTTCACAGCTGCGTCGATGGTTGGAGCTGTGAAAGCAACCTTGGTCGACGAGATACTTCACAATACCCCAATGTCCATGGCTGGAAGCAACAGTCTCACTGAGCAACCTGAGCTAAGATCGCACATGTATTCATCGCTTTCGCAGTCCCGCCTTCGAATCGCTCAGCCAATAGAAAATGAACGATCGCATTGAAGCTCATTCTGCGTTCATGGCATTGGTCGTACTACCTTCGCGGCGAACTACGTGTGAGAATTGTACGACCATTGGCCGCGACGTCGTCCATGGCATCGATCGTACTATCACTGTCGAGTTTTCCTTTTCTGTCGATCGAGGCGTCCTCATATGGAGTATCGTGTAAAAAACAACCTTGCAATGTCGAGGTGTCCATCTGCAGCCACAGCGACGAGTACATTCAAATGCTGGTCACTGATTCCGTCGATGCATCCTACCAGCACGAATCTCGTTAAGTTGTGAAGGCACCACCACTCCCTCGAGTCGCATACTCCAGGACATGTTGTTGCACACACGCAACGTGGCAACTTCAAGATCCGAGTTCAGGTAACTTGGATAACAGCCATGTCGCCAGCAATTTTGGTTCGACTTTGGCAGGAGCTCCATATAATTGCCACGTTTCTGTGGAAAGCTGCGAGAAGAAACAGGTGCACGGCGTGGTCACTGGGTCCACGTTATCTGCAACCCACAACAAGACGCAAGTTGCATGAGTTCCAGGTGACCGAAAAATGTAGCGTATTCTGATGACAAGGGGGTCGTGGAATCCTGAGGAATATCTTTGCATCTCCGACAGCACTCAACTGAGAAACTAAGTTTCGGAAAAATGCAGCCGCCGGATTCACCTTCAAAGAAATTCCATGACGTTGATTACATTCATAAACAAGGGGGATTTTACGAAAAATGTACTTCGGGCTTTTCTCATGTTCGCGTTGGTGATTTGGTCGTGCGAGTGACATGAGTCGACACTCGTGGCCATCATACGACATTCTCATTAAATTTCGTGGTAGACCCCGAACTCGCCTTCCGGTGGAGCCATAAAACCAACGTTCAGAGGACTTCTCTCTCTCAGAGAAACCAGAAGGTTTCAATTCTTTCGTCTGCGTTTCTTTAGTGGTATTTTCGCTGCGACCGTCAACTTATCTCGAGGAACGTCTTTGCAGCACTCGCACTGATGGCTCTCAAAATACGCCATGACAGCCGTCTGCTTGGCAGCCTTGGCTACCTGCACGAGCTTTGTCGTGCATATGTTGGGGCGTTGGTTGAGAAAATATTCCACTACATCCAAATGACCATTTTTCACAGCTGCTTCAACCGCTGGGGCCGAGAAGGCGACTTCCTTGTGACCAACGAGATATTTCACAAGCCCCAAGTGTCCATGGGATGCAGCGACATTCACACTGCCTGACGAGCACTTCCCCATGGCAAGCAGTTTGACCATGGCGAGATCGCCTCTGGCCACGTACTCATTCATGGTTTTCGTACTTCCGCCAGCTCTATTCTTGGACAGCAGGAATCGAACAACCGCGTCGTGGCCATTCCGAGCGGCCTCTTCCATGGCGTCCTTTGTGTAGCCTTCATTGCGATGGTCGTGTAGGAATTGTACGACCTCAAGGTGGCCATTGGCAGCAGCACCATCCATAGCTTGGGTCGTACACTTGCTCTCGGGCTTGGCGTGAATACACTGGACCATGGCCAGATGGCCATTTGAGGCAGCGTTGTCAATCGCGGCCTCCGAATACGGTGCGCCGTGGTCGAGCAACAGCCGCGCGATTTCGAGCTTTCCTTCACCGGCCACGAGATCCAACACGTTCAGGTGGTGGCAGGATTTGAACATGAGCACCCCTCGGCGGAGGACTGGGACTTCGTTCCGCAGACCCCAGTAGGAATAACTTGTGTCGTTCGAGTTTGCGTATTCAAGGGCATATTGCACGCATGCGATATGACCTCGCTCTGCCGCGACCTCCAAATCCGAGTACCGGGTCAAGGCACCACGTCGCCAGCAGTGCTCATTCGAAGCGGCAAAGATCTTCATGATTTCAACGTGGCCGTGGTAGGCCGCCAATTGAAGCAGCGTGCATGCCTTCGTCTCCGTCGATTGTCGACTCTTGTGTTGACGCCATGGTAATCTCTCTTTGGCATTCTCGCAGATCAGCTTTGTGAGCTTCATGTCGCCATAAAAAGCCGCGTATTCGGCGACTACATTGCGAAGGTGAAAGTGCGTCTTGAGCAACGAGGTCAAGTCGGCGGCCGCCCGGGGATTGCATAGAACGGCTGTCATGGCTTGACGCCGAAGCTCCATGATGGCAGGCAGGACGTCGATGTCGATGTCGATGCGAAATTCCGTTCCACCAGTCATCACTGGTGGTTCATCCTCTCGCGTCTCTTCGTTGGTAGTCATTCGACCGTATATTCCGCAAATGATGGGGTACCCAAGGAGAGATTGGATGGCTTTGTACACTCCGTCTTGGTAGCTGCAGACGGTCACAAGAAGTGCTTGGGAGTGGAACACAGTGGCGGCAGCTGAGGCCATGTCAGATTGAAAACAAAAGGAGGCTGGACTTATTCTTGGAACACACTGGAACAACGCCCTGCCACTCACCGAAACCGCCACTGGAATCTTGCCAGAAGGTCGTCATGAAAATGCGAAGACTGGAATGTTCGCCAAAGTCAACACAAATTCGAACCCTGTTGATATCGCCAACGCACAGACAGCCTCAACATACTCCGAGTAATATTTCAACAATGATAGTACAAACCCATTTTGGAAATGAAATTAAAACGACGTTGGGCGTCATGTTCGCCTATCGTAACATCAATGACTCGTCAATTCTTTCGTCTCCGTTTCGTGGGTGGCTTTGCCGCGAGCAACTCATCTCGAGGAATTCTTTTGCAGCACTCGCATCGATGGCCATCCAAGTACTCGACAACGACCGTCATCTTGGCTGCATGCGCCATTTGCATAAACTTGGCGATACACATCTCGGGGCGTCGACTGAGTAGGTATTCCAGTACATTGACATGGTCGCGTTTCACAGCTGCTTCGATTGCCGGGGTCGCAAAATCAACCCCCATGTCGCCAACTAGGTATTGCACAATCTCCAAATGGCCAAGACTGGCAGCAAGGTTGACATTGCCTGACGAGCACTTGTTTATGGCGATTACCTTGACCATGGCGAGATCGCCACGGGTCACGTACGTATTCATCGCCTTTACGCTCCCACATTCGTTTCGTTTAGCCGCCAGAAATCGAACGATTGAATCGTGGCCATGTGCCGCAGCCTCGTCCATGGCATCCGAGGTGCACCCTTCAGTGCGATGGTCGTGTAGAAACTGTACGACCTCGAGGTGGCCATTGGCAGCAGCGCCATCCATGGCTTTGGTCGTGCACTTGCTCTCAGCCTTGATGTGAAAGTATTCAACCATGGCCAGATGGCCATTCGAAGCAGCATTATCGATCGCAGCTTCGGTGTACTCTGCTTGATGTCCAAGCAACAACGTAACAAGGTCGTGGTTTCCTTCGCCCGCCAACACATCGACAAGGTACAAATGCTGACACCACGTCGAAACTGCCGCCCATTTCCGGTTGCGACGAAGGTAGTTACGCAAACCCCAGTACTCGTTGCTGCCAACCTTTTTCGCAGTTTTGATTGCATACCGCACACTCGGAAGTTGGCTTCGTTCGGCTGCGACTTCCAAGTCGGAGTACGTCATGATTGAGCCACTTCGCCAAAATGGAGGGTACGTCTTGTCCAAAACTTGCATGATTCCAACATGGCCGTGGAAAGCAGCCAAGTGAAACAAAGTGGATGCCATCCTGTAGATCTGTTGTCGAGCAATGGTGTAAATAAACCATGGTAATCGCTCCTTGGCGTTCTCGCAAATGAGTGCCATGAGCTCCATGTCACCAAAAAAGGCTGCGTATTCGGCCACCACGTCTCGTAAATGAGCATGCGTGGAAAGAAGCAAGTGCAAGTCGGCCGCCGCACGAGGATTGGCGAGCACGGACGTCACGACTTGGCGACGATGCTCCATGATGGCTGGCAAATCGGCCATGAGAACGTCGATGTACTTCTTCGTTCCATCAACAGTCGGGCTTTGTCGAACAACGATGCGACCGTAGATTCCGTTTATGGTTGGACAATTGACGACATCTTGTATGGATCCAGGAACACCACTTTGGTAGGCGCATACAGTCAAAAAGAGCTCTTCGGAGTGGAGCACGGCGGCAACGGAGGCAGTAGGCATGATGATATTCACCAAATGAGCTTGATGGATATTTTTGGATCAGACAGGAGCAAATGGTGAAAACTTTACGTGAAGTTTACAAGTCCAACGAGAACGTCAAGGTTTGAAACAATTTGGTCAAATCAGATCTGATGAAGATTGTTTCGAGCGTGTATATTCATTTATTCAATGGTATTTGAAACTCAATTTTTTCGCCGGCGCTACTTTGACGCAATCGCTCGCAAAATCTCTGCTTGAGGGACATGTTTGCAGCTCTCGCATCGATGCTTGTCAAAGTACTCAAGAAGTATTGAGACTTCACAGCTGCTTCAATAGCCGGCGCTGCGACGCTTATTTCCTTGTCGCCAACGAGATATTCACAATAGCCAAATGTCCATGCGCAGCAGCAACATTCACGCTGCCTGACGTGCATTTGCCCAAGGCAAGCAGCTTGACCATATTGATGTCACCTCTGGCCAGGTATCCATTCGTGGCTTTTACGCCCCCGCCTTCGTTTCGCTTGGCCAGGAGAAATCTGACAATCGCGTCGTGGCCATACAATGAGGCGGCATCCTCGGCGTTAGTTGTGCAGCCTTCTGTGCGATGGTCGTGTTGGAATTGTACGACCTCGAGGTGACCATTGGCAGCAGCGCCATCCATGGCTTGGGTTGTACATTTGCTTTCACGTTGGGCGTGAAGGTATTGTACCATGTCCAGGTGGCCATTGGTCGCAGCGTTGTCGATCGCTGCAGTGGAATGTGACGCGCGATGTTGAAGCAACAAGGCGACAATCTCGAGATTGCCATCGCTCGCCATGGCATCAACAAGATACAAGCGAAGAGACATGCCGGAAAACGACTCGCGGTGGAGGTCGTTGCGCAGGCCCCAGTACACGTTGCGGGGGTCTCGCCCTGCCTGTGGAATTGCATTTTGGACGCACAGTATGTGGCCGCATTCGGCTGCGACTTCCAAGTCCGAGTACGAGGTCACGGAGCCACTTCGCCAGTAACGATAAGGCGAGTTGTACATGAGTTTCATGATACCGACGTGACGATGAAAGGCAGCCAAGTGATACACATTGGGGGCCAACTTTTTGTTCTTGATCTATCGTGGCAACAAACCACGGCAGTCGCTCGCTGGCGTTCTCGCAAATGGTGACGTGGCGCTCCTCCAGCGCCGCGTATTCAGCCACCACGTCCTGCAAATGAGCATGCGTCGAGAGCATCTTATGCATGTCGGCTGTCATATGGGGTTTGGCAAGCACGATCATCATGACTTGGCGGCGATGTTCCATGAAGACAGGCAGGTCGACCATGTCGATGTCGATGTTGTTTACCTGGCCACGAGACTTACTGTTGCGTGTCGGGGCATGCCACGTCGCATGACGAGGCGACCATAAATGGCATTTATGGGCCAAAAAGAGAGCTTGGGCGTGGAGCACGGCGGCCACTGGGGTGGACGGCATGAGAGATTGTGATTGGCCGTTTGAGGATATTGTCCACCCCTGAATGATGGTATACACTGGACGACAATACTTCAGCTGAGGTTGATGCCACCGATGTAATAACGACGGGCTGCGCTTTGTCGTGTAAATACTTGCTTCGTAACGAGGTTTGGATTACTTCGTTGTTTCAAATCGGCATCTTGAAAGCAGCGACTGCATTGGGCGGCGGGCACTGCATGCTATGAGGCTCGATACACTTCCCTTTCCCACTGCCGGTGCCAAAAAATAAGCAGGCTTGCCGTTGCGAAGTGCCGCAGCTTGATCCTGATGAAGTTTGATGGATGATATGCCCTGTAGCAATAACACACAACTAGTCAAGCTTCTAACAGGCCAGCGAAGCGGACAAAGATGTGTCGGCGAGCAATGTCTCCGTTGCGAAAGCTTCCAACACGGTTAAAAGCTGTCCATCTGTCCATCCATTCGTGTGAATCACAGTTATATGGTTGAACACATCCTCAAAGCTCTTTGCAATGCTAGTCATGAGTTGGTTTGCCCAACATTCATCTTAATTCTTTCGCCGCCGTTTCTTTCCAGATTTTGCCACGAGTACGTCTTCGCGGGTGATATCTTTGCAGCACTCGCATCGGTGAGAATCAAAATAATCGACAATGGCTGGTTGGGCGTTTCCGTGGGCTAATTGCATGAACTTGGCCACACAAATCTCGGGGCGTTGCGTGTGCAAATAGTCGACTACGTTGGCATGTCCATGCTTCACAGCTGCCTCAATGGCTGGGGCCGCGAACGCAACCTCTTTTTCGCCAACGAGATATTTTACAATGGTCAAATGGCCATGAGCGGCAGCAACGTTTACGCTGCCTGATGAGCATTTGCCCATAGCAAGCAGCTTGACCATGTCGAGGTCGCCTTTGGCCACGTATGCATTCATGGCCTTCACACTCCCACCTGTCGATTGTGTGTCCAACAGAAATCGCACGACTGCGTCGTGTCCAAGCACCGCTGCTTCGTCCAAGGCGCGTGTTGTGCAGCCTTCGGTGCGATGGTCGTGTAGGAATTGTACGACCTCGAGGTGGCCATTGGCAGCGGCGCCATCCATGGCTTGGGTCGTACATTTGGAGTTTGGTTTTTCGTGGAAATACTGAGCCATGGCCAGATGTCCGTTCGTCGCAGCCTTGTCCAGCGCGGCCTCCGAATACGGCGCGCCATGGTCAAACAGCAAGTGTGCAATCTCGAGGTGTCCGTCGCCAGCGACAAAATCGAGCAGAGGGAGATGGTGACTCCCACGGTTGGCAGTGCGCTGGTTGTGGTACTCTGGGATGGGATTGCGGAGGCCCCAGTACGTGCTGGTGTCGCTGGCGGCAAACTCGATGGCCAGGCGAACGCATGCCAAGTGACCTCTCTCCGCGGCAACTTCCAAATCCGAGTACCGCGTGAACGCGCCACGTCGTCCATACTGTTTCTGCGATCGGGTCAAGAGCTCAAGGATCGCCACATGGCCGTGAAAGGCAGCCAGTTGGTCAAGGAAGACGGCGCGAGAACGGTAACGACCGGCGGGGAAGTGGGAGTCCGTCGGCATGTCGACATCAAGCCACGGCAGACGCTCCTTGGCATTCTCGCAAATGAGCTGCAGGAGCTCCAGGTCACCGTAAAAGGCTGCGTATTCTGCCACAACATCGCGCAGGAGGGAATGAGTGGCCAGCATCGCACGTAGGGTGGCAGCCGCGCGAGGATTGTCGAGCACGACCGCCATGGCTTGGCGTCGATGCTCCATGAAGGCAGGCAGCGCATCCATGTGTATGTGGTCTCCATTGACCCAGTAGGTGGGGAAGCAAGCCATTTCCATCGATCCGTTGTCTGCTTGACGGAGGAGGCGGCCGTGGATGCCTTGGACTGTATGGCACTTGAGTATCTCCTGTATGGCAAAGGTCACGCCATCTTGGAAGCTGCATATTGACGAAAGAAGCGACGACGAGTGAAGAACGGTAGCCACAGAAGCGGGGCGCATGGCAAAGTAAACGGCCAAGAGGGATACGATCTGAACAAGATAGAACAACTTAGCAAGGCATTCATTCCGAGTGATGGTCCGATGCTGGAATAACAATTGTAACAAATTGCTAACTCCATTGCAAAGTTCCTGGCACGCGAAACGTCATTGTGTGTCGCCTGAAGTGTATTCAAACGTTTGTTCCATTTTACGCGAGAAATATGGGGGTGACGTTCCAGGACAAAATGTGTGTCGAGAAATAACTCAAAACGTCTTCGATCGGACAGAGTGGCAGGAATTCGACACAATATTTGGGCATTCTGTGCTCCAATTCAAAAATAAACTCTACACAATCCCAGTTCTGCTATGGCCTTGGCTGCTGTCGTGCTTCACTCCGAAGCACTCTTTGTGACCCTCACGAGCTACCAACTTGGCGTTTGAGGGGCTATCCGAGCGATACTCACATGCCCGACGATCAATGGGATCGACGGTCGAATGATCGTTCGAGATCGCTTCGATACAACATCTCGACCAAACGACAAGCACGTAATCATCCACATAGACGAACTACCTGCCTTCATGGAGCGTCGGCGTCAACTCATGGACGCCGTGCTTGACACCCCCCGCGCAGCGGCCGACTTGCGCGCTCTGCTCACATCGCATTTTCGACTCCGAGACGTTGTGGCCGAATACGCATCCTTTTATGGGGACATGGAGCTCATGGGACTCATTTGCGAGAATGCCATAGAGAAGCAGCATTGGTACATTGAAGATGAACGGTGTTCCCACACAAAGACCACCCATTTGCTTCAATTGGCAGCCTACAATGGACACGCACAAATCATGGAGCTCTTGAACAGTCCGTATTTTAGTAGCACCCGACGAGGTACTTTGATGGGGTATTCGGACTTAGAGGTCGTCGCCGAGCGACGTCATGTTCCTTGCATTCAAACCGCCATCTCCTTTTCCAAGTCCGATCGCAATATAAGTGGTGATACGTGGGGCCTGAGTCCCATCAGGCTTGGGAACCATTGTTGCCAACATTTGAACCTACTTGATGTCATCGCAGGTGATGGAGACATCGACATTGCAAGAGTATTGTTTGACCTGGGGCAACGTATTCCGACGCTGCGATCGTCAATGCTGCCACAAATGGCCATTGCAATATTTCCACGAAAAACCTGGCAGCGAGTGTACTACCCAAGCGATGGACGGTGCTGCTGCGAATGGGCACCTGGAGGTCGTACAATTCCCTCATGAAAACCGCCAAGAAGGGTGTTCGACGGGTATGACTTTTTACATGTTCGACATTGGGCTTGCACACGTGCAAAACTACTATTTCAAAATATAGCATGCTACCTCTCCATTTTGACAACAATTACCACAAATATATTATCACGCATCGTCTGGGAGCGGCACGGCGCAAGCGCCCACTTGCCGCTTTCCCGACAAGGTAAAAATAATCAATCCCTTTTTCATGGAAAGACTGAGGCTCACTTCTCGCCAAGGCACCGCCTGCACGAAAGTATACACCCGACCTCCGCTACGCTACGGTGGGCGCAATTTCGAGGGCGGAAGATCGGTCGTCGCTCGCAACGCGCTGGTTTGAATTATTTTAGGGTAATTATGGGAAATAAATAGTAACGTGCTGACGACATGTAAAAGCCCGAAATATGACGTGTAAAAAACCTTTTCCCGTGTACGAAAGACGCGATGGACGCGGCTGTGCAGCGTGGCCACGACACGGTCGTTCAGTTTCTGTTGTCGAAGCGGACAGAACGTGGAACGGCAAAGGCAATGAACGAATACGTGGCAAGGGGCGATCTCAACATGGTAAAGTTGCTCACCGTGGATAAATCTACGGCTGGTAGCGTCAACATTGCGGCCAGTTGTGGCCATTTGGGTATTGTGGAGTACTTCGTTGCCGAAAAGGAAGTTCCATTTGCAGGTCCGGGCATGGAAGCAGCCGTCAAGCACGAACATATCGATGTGGTTGAGTATTTACACAGTCAACGTCCAAAGATATTTGTGGCCAAGTTCATCCAGATAGCCCAAGGCAACAACCAGCCGGTGAATGTCCAGTATTTTGACACCCATCGATGCGAGTGCTGCAAATCTATTCCTCTGGACGACCTACTGGTGGCGAAGTTGGCCAAGAAACGCTGATGGAAGAATTAGATCAAACTTATTCTCACGATTACGACATTTGTTTCTTTGCAAAGCACAACTAGATTTACGAAGTTATTCGCAGAAATGCCAGCTTCATCTGCCACAATTGGCGCTTGAATAATGAATATTGCAATGTGATTTATCCGTCTGCGTATGAGTATTTCTCGGCGGCGTCGTGTTCTACATTGAACGTCGGCGATTCATCGGGGGTTGGCTGCCACCAAGTCGTCAAGAGAAACATCTTTGCAGCACTTGCACCGATGGCTGTCGAAATACTCGACGATCGCCAAATGATTTGAAATGTGGGCGATCTGCATGAACTTGGCTACACACAATTCTGGGTGTCCCATGTGCACATTAAGAAATTTGACCATGGCGAGATCGCCTCTCGCCACGTATGCGTTCATGACGTTCGCAGTGCCCCCTTCCTTTCGCTCGGCCAGCAGAAACTGGACGACCTCGTCGTGTCCATTTTGAGCGGCCGCGTCCACGGCATCTGTGGTGCAGCCTTCGGTGCGATAATTATGCAGGAATTGTACGACTTCGAGGTGGCCATTGGCAGCAGCGCCGTCCATGGCTTGGGTCGTACACTCGCTTTCAGGAATCCCGTGGATGGATTTGACCATGACCAGATGGCCATTCGTGGCAGCATTGTCAATGGCAGCTTGGGAATGCGTCGCGCCCTCTTGAAACAAAATCTGGGCAATTTGCATGTTCCCGTCTCCTGCGATGACGTCGAGGAGATTCAAACGGCATGTGGTGACGCGGTTGCAGAGACCCCAATAGGTATGCGCTTGGGCCAATGTCGAATGCGCATAGTCGATCGCAACTTGCAGACAGGCAGGCTGACCTCGTTCCGCAGCGACTTCAATGTCCGAGTACGTGCAGGAGATGCCATGGCGCATGCTGCTTGTCAAGTTTCCATGCCGAATGCAACTTTGCTTTGGATGTCCCAAGAGCATCAAGAGCGACGCATGGCCATTGAAGGCAGCAAGTTGGCACAATTGAGAGGCGCTCGAATGGACGACGGTGGGCAAGCCTGTCGATGGGTTGACGTATGTCCCATCCCATGGCAGTCGCTGGTCCTTGGCGTTCTTGCAAATGCGCCCCATGAGCTCCATGTTGCCATAAAAAGCCGCGTATTCGGCCACAATGTCCCGCAGCCGAGGATGCACCGCCAGCGCCGCGCGGAAGTTGGCTGCTGCGCGGGGGCTGGTAAGGATGCTCGATACGAGTTGATGCCGATGCTCCATTAGAGTTGGCAGCGTTTTCATGTTAACATAGATGCACTTGTCATTTGGGACGAGCGAATCAATAACTTCGTGGTGAATGAGGCGGCCATAGAGTCCTTCGATTATGGGGCACTTGAGGAGGGCTTGGATGTCCTGAGTCACGCCATCTTGAAAACTGCACACGTTTAGGACAAACGTCGACGAGTGAAAGACATCATAAGCAGCGGTCATTGGCCTCAAGTCAGATGGACGTTGTGTGTGGCTTGGAATGAGGTACAGATTCGAAAGATCTCAGTCGACCTGCTCTCTGATTGGTCAGATTATTTCCACAGAGTGCAATTAAAATGTTGAAAATGGCATCCAGAGAGTTTTTATTTTGAAATATTGGATTATTTGGATATGCGCGTTACAGCATTTTTCATTTTTGCAGACAATGAAATATTGAATTATTGCAATATTCTTTTTGATGGCATCCAGACGGGCTCTTTGCTTTCCACCCATTCTAACCATACGAAGGCCTTCGAGAATTCAATAACTGCTCCTCCTTGTGTTACCAACGCTTCCAAGCGTGCACTTTGTAGCATGAACCGGATTTTACTTGGAGCCTAAAACTGTGATCCAACTTGATCCAATTTTTCTTGTAACGTGAGCCCGCCACGGCGATCCAAAGGGTTGAGGCTGATACCTCACCGAGTCTCCACGTGCTCCTTGCTCTCGAAGCCACTGATATAGACCAATTGGCCTTCTCCTTTTCTGTCACATCCTTGACGAAATATTCGAAACCACATCATTCATGAACAAGCAAACATAACACCAACAATTATCTTGACGATTGTGGCTGCAACTACAACAAGACGTCGACTAGTTCTTCCGTCGTCGTTTCTTCACAGGTTTCGCAGCCAGGAGTTCGTCACGGCCGACGCCTTTGCAACACTCGCATCGATAGTTGTCAAAGTACTCGACGGTCGCTGCTTGATTGGCGGTGTGGGCCATCTGCATGAACTTAGCCACGCACATTTCTGGACGTCGGCTGCGCAAATAGTCAATCACATCCAGGTGCCCATGTTTCACGGCTGCTTCGATGGCCGGGGCTGCAAACGGGACTTCCTTCTCGCCAACGAAATACTTAACCATTTCCAAATGTCCATGATTGGCCGCGACAGTCACACTTCGAGCGGCGCACTTGCTCGCGGCAGCAAGCAGCTGCACCATGGCGAGATCGCCTTTGGTCACATATACATTCACGGCTGTTGCGCTCCCGCCTTCCTTTCGCTTGGCCAACAGAAATTGGACGACGGCGTCGTGGCCATACGTTGCGGCCTCATCCATGGCATCCGTCGTACATCCTTCGAGTCGTTGTTCGTGTAAGAATTGGACGACCTCCAGATGGCCATTGGTCGCGGCGCCATCCATGGCGTCGGTCGTACACTTGCTGTTGGGTTTCTCGTGAAAATACTGGACCATGGCCAGATGGCCATTGGTGGCGGCCTTGTCGATCGCAGCGTCGGAATATGGCGCGTCGTGGTCAAACAATACTCTAGCTACGTCGATGTTGCCATCCCCAGCTACGATGTCCAGTAGATTCAAATGCGTAAAGCCTCGATAGTGGGCCAATCCGCCATGGTTGAATGGGAGGCGATTGCGGAGGCCCCAATATGTGTCGCTGCCGTCGCTCGAGTTGGCAAAGGCGACGGCGTTTTGTAGACACGCGAGCTGGCCTCGCTCAGCTGCAACTTCCAAGTCCGAGTACCTCGTCAAGCACCCCTGGCGCCACACTTGTTGCAGCGATCCACCCAAGAGCGTCATTATGGAGGCGTGGCCATGGAAAGCTGCGAGGTGGAAGACATGCGTGGTGAAAATGTGGGCAATCCCTCGCGAGTCGAGCTGGAACCATGGCAATCGCTCCTTGACATGATCGCAAATTAGCTGCATGAGTTCAATGTCGCCATAAAAGGCTGCGTATTCGGCCACGATGTCCCGCAGTCGGAAATGGGTGGTCAGCAACGCGTGCAAGTCGGCCGACGCGCGGGAATTGCCCTGGACGACCGCCATGGCTTGACGTCGCTGGTCCATGAAAGCAGGCAGTTCGGCCATGTCGATGATGACCTGTCGGCCCATGGTGCCAAGAGGCTGACTTGGGGGCAACGGGCCTCTGTCCCGAAACACGAGTCGTCCGTGGACGCCCTTGACGGTGGGGAACTCGAGGACGGCTTGGATAGCTTCGTGAACGCCAAGTTGAAAGCTGCAGACAGTTCGCAAGAGTGCGGGGGAGTGAAGCACAACATCCATCACGGTGGCCATGGGAACTGTTGAGTGGAAAGGCGGTGCGACCTGCAGTTACAAATGATGGCGGAGTGATGAGTGATGGTTGGAGCATTGACGCGAAAAGCAAAATCGAAACCTTTCCTTTCGCACATTCTCGTGTGGCGCATGCGAGGAGTGGTAGATTGACTGGTGGTTGCAATTGTGGCACATCCTTTGAGGGGCGCTGCTTCCATGATTGATGGCTATTTTGGGAGAGTGTCACTTGCGCCCCTCAAATCTCCTGTCAAAATATCCATATTTTACTTCAAGTAGGTTCTATCAAGAGTTAAACTAGGGCTACATACATTCTTGGTTATTTTTTCGGAGCCTCACACCGACCCACTCACAAGCAACTCCGAAGCCCAAGCTCCGATTTCGAAAGGTTGATGGCTGCCGCTGGTGATGTCTTGCACTCCCAGCCACTCTTCTTGACCGTGTGCAGCTTCCAAGATGGAGTCTCTCGAGCCATCCGACAATTACTCAAGTGCACCCCAATCCAAGCCATCCACGGCCGCCTCATCCTTCAAGAAGCGACCGCTTCGCTCGTTCCAGGCGGCCAGGGTCCCTATGTCCACATCGACACGCTGCCAGGTCTCATGGAGCATCGGCATCAATTAATGACGATCGTTCTCGAAACCCCCCGCGCGGCGGCCAACTTGCACGAGATGTTGGCCACGCATCCTCGACTGCGAGATGTAGTGGCCGAATATGCTGCCTTTTATGGCAAAATGGAACTCATGCAACGCATTTGCGAGAACGCGAGGGACCAGCTCCCGTGGGATGGCACGTTCGTCGACCCAATTACGAATCGCCCCAAAGTCGTTCGCTCGAAAGCCTCCCACTTGTGTCAACTCGCAACATTTCATGGCCACTTATCGGTCTTGACTCTCCTGGGAGATCCCACCCAAAGCTATATTCAGCATGGCAACTTGACAAACTGCATGCGACACGGCAGCTTGACAACGTACTCGGACTTGGAAGTCGCTGCGCTTCGTGGTCACCCAGCATGTGTCCACAGTGTCGTCGCCTATGCCCATCTGGAATTTGCCCGGGACCGCTTGTATTGGGGTCTGCGGAATCGCAATCAGGTCAAAAAGAGCAGTCATGCCATGTACCGTTGGCGTCAGCATTTAAATCTCCTGGATGTCGTGGCGGGTGATGGTAAGCTCGAGATGGCCACGATTTTGTTCCAGCAAAACGCTCCATACTCTGGCGCGGCGATCGACAATGCCGCCACAAATGGCCATCTGGATATGGTTCAGTATTTCCACGACAAACCCAACAGCAATTGTACGACCCGGGCCATGGACGGCGCTGCGGCCAATGGCCACCTCGAGGTCGTACAATTTCTACACGACCATCGCACCGAAGGTTGCACGACTGACGCCATCGACGAGGCTGCAGAGCATGGCCACAACTCGATTGTCCGATTTCTGTTGGCCAAGCGAAATGAAGGTGGCACTGTGAAGGCCATGAATGCGTACGTGGCCAAAGGCGACATCACCATGGTCAAGCTGCTCGCCACGAACAAATGCTCGTCGAGCAGTGTAAACATCGCCGCTAGTTTTGGCCATCTTGACATTGTAGAATATCTCGTTGGCCGCAAGGAAGTCGCATTTGCGGCACCGGCAATTGAAGCAGCTGCGAGGCACGGGCATGTGGCTGTGGTTGAATATCTGCACAACAGACGCCCCGAGATATGTGTGGCTAAGTTCATGCAGCTGGCCCACGCTACGAACCAGTCGTCAATTGTCGAGTACTTTGACAGCCATCGATGCACGTGCTGCCAAGGCATCAGCCTCAACGAACTTCTGGCTGTGACGCCCGGAAAGAAACGCCGGCGGAAGAATTAGTCTGTGTCATACCAGTGAGAGACTTCAACATCGTGCTTGTCTGACTTGAACTCGCGAGGAATTTTTTGTCGTAGTAGAAGTGGTGTCGTCACGCTCTTGATCCTGTCGAGGTTCAAGGCTCATGGACGAGCTTGGTGGTCAGAAGCGAGTCTTCATTCGCTCCGCTCGAACTTTGTAGTCTGGCTAATGCGATACTGAATACCAGTTCAAGTACTCAGAATTTTTAAACTTCGAAGTCCCAATCACACTGACATTTCGGAGTTCTGGGCACCTGTCATGTTGAATTTTCATAATATTTTCGGGATTTTCACGCCAAGTCAAAATTTACTCAGTTGGATGTCAATTTTCAAACTCCCGTCTGTATTTTTGTCTGAAACGGACATTCGACTGTTGTTCCATCGTGATCCAAAACCTTGAACTGAGATCAAATTCTGCTTTCTCATGAGCAATGGCTGCTGCAGCCGTCTTGCATTCCCCGCCGCTTGTCCTGACCTTGTGCAGCTTCCAACATGGAGTGACTGGGGCGATCCTGGCGATACTCAAGTGCCCTACGATCCAAGGAATCAGCGGGCGCCTCGTCCTCCAAGAAGTGAACACGTCGCTCTTTCCACGGGATGAGGGAACCTTCGTCGATATGGACTCGTTGGCAGCCCTAATGGAGCATCGGCATCAACTCGTGATGGCAGTTCTTGACACTCCTCGCACGGCGGTCGACTTGCATGCGATGCTGGCCTCGAATCCTCGACTGCGAGACGTTGTGGCCGAATATGCAGCGTTTTATGGCAACATGGAGCTCATGCAACGCATTTGCGAGAATGCCAAGGAACGACTTCCATGGAATGGTACGTACTTATCGACGAACGATACCCACAAATACGTCCACTCGATTGCCTCGCACTTGTGCCAGCTCGCTGCCTTTCACGGCCACCTGTCGATCTGGAAGCTCTTGCAAAAGCCATACCAAAGTTACGTGCGCCATGGCAGCTTGACCACATATTCCGATCTTGAAGTTGCCGCAGAATGTGGCCACTACCTCTTTGTGCAACATGCCATCGATTATGCACAGTCTAGGCATGAGCGTGGTCATACATATTGGGGGCTGCGGAATCGCATCCCATCCAAGCAGTCTGGACACGCGAAGTTCCGCTGGGGCCACCACCTAAATCTCCTCGACGTTGTAGCTGGGGACGGCAACCTCGAGATGGCCAAGGTATTGCTCCAGCATAAAGCAACGCACTCGGACGCTGCGATCGACAATGCTGCCGCCAATGGCCATCTGGATATGGTCCAATATATACACGAGACACGTGAGAGCAAATGTTCAACCCAGGCCATGGACGGCGCCGCTGCTAATGGCCACCTCGAGGTCGTACAATTCCTACACGACCACCGCACCGAAGGTTGCACCACTGACGCCATCGACGAGGCAGCAATCCATGGGCACGACTCGATTGTCCGATTTCTGCTGGCCAAGCGAAAAGAAGGCGGGAGTGTGAAGGCCATGAATGCGTACGTGGCCAAAGGTGACTTCACCATGGTCATGCTGCTCGCCTTGGGGAAATGCTCATCGGGTAGTGTGAATCTTGCTGCTGCACAAGGACAATTGGACATTGTAAAATACCTCGTTGGCCACAAGGAAGTCGCCTTCGCGACACCAGCAATTGAAGCAGCTGTGAAGCACGGGCATGTGGATGTGGTTGAATATTTGCACAGCCGACGCCCCGAGATGTGTGTGGCCAAGTTTATGCAGATGGCCCACGCTGCGAACCAGTCGTCGATCGTCGAGTACTTTGACAGCCGTCGATGCACGTGCTGCCAAGGCATTGGCCGCGACGAACTTCTGGCTGCAAAGACCACGAAGAAACGCCGGCGGA
>VJMH01000002.1:0-84414 GCA_009835185.1 Aphanomyces stellatus
TTGCTCAAGCCATGGCTCTGGTACACAGAAGAAGCTCTGCACCGAAGACGGGTGCACGAACGTGGCCCACAAACGCCACAAGTGCGTCCGACATGGCGGTGGCCGCCAGTGCAAAGTTGATGGCTGCGCGACACATGCCCGCAGCGGTGGCTATTGCTGTCGCCACAGTCCAATCATGCGTTTGGGTGGCCGGAACAATCTATCCAAGATGACCTCATCGGTGTCCTCACCGATTGATTGGACCCTACCAGAGCTGGTCGACGTGGTAATGGTCACTCCAAACGACGATGCTTCCATCGAGTTGGACGACTTCAGCCAGGATGGTTTGTTCTTGGACGACATTTTGGCCTCCGACTATTGGCAGTTGAAACCTAAGACTGCCGACGAGATCTTGGCTGAATTTGGAGATATATCGTCGTCAACGTCATCAACCATCGGCCACGGCGGCGACGAAATGTCTATTGAAGGGAGCGACTGTGTAGTCGAGTTTAAATTATGAGCCACCTCTATGTGGCCAAAGTGAATTCGTTCGTGTTGACTTTTACGTTCGAACGTACACATGCAAAAAGTAGGTGCCTTTTCTTCTCGGGCCTTGAACGCCATGGATGGGGATTGGTTGAGTACGAGGGCATTCGCCTGTGAAATAAAAGTATCGAATCGATTGCTCGCTGTGAGAATCATGTGTGGCTTTTGACACTGTGCACTTTTTGCGGAAGAAATGATGGGACGAGGAAACAAAAGCAATAGAAAGGCTCAACGAAGACGTTATTCATTCAGGGTAGGATGTCATTGCTTGAAAAAATGTCCTGAAGTTTGGATAACACGTGGCTGCGATGTTGGACTTCTCACTCGCTCTCAATAAATATTTAGTCCTTCATGACACATAGCCTCAAGCCCGGGCGCACAATCAAGTGCTCTGAGCCACGGAATTTTACCGAGGGAGGAAGGAATGCCAAACATCAAGGCACCTTCTCGTCGGCAATTTTCATACCTTGGCCACCTTTGGTTGGTTGTTTTTGCATGACATGCCACGAATAATAAGTGTGGTACACTTTACTTTAACGACCGGGGGGCTAGGGCTTACCCGTTCGTGGTCTCAAATGTGGTACTCCGGAGTACACAATGTTGCAGGTTTTTATTGAATTAAGGATACTCTCTGCGGTACAAGATCGAATACCTTCTGAGCAAGTTGTCCGAGTCCACGAAATACTTGCAGTGGTCGAGCACATGCCCGAGCCAGTTTGTCAGAGCAATACTAGTATATTCTTCTTGCACAAACAAGATAAGGAGTGTATTTAGAACCACTGAGGCACAATTTCCTCAGATGCGGAGGAGTCCCCATTCGAATCTTGAACTATTCAAATCTGTTTAGTTCAGACTCCAGATACTATGTAGTAACATCTCGGTTCTGTTTAGTTCAGACTACATGACGTCGCACAAAATGGTTAAGCTGCACACCACTTTTCAACCGAGCCACTCGGAAATATTCATCGCACCGAGCAAAATGTCGACAATTCAGTTAGGGAATTGAGATGGAAAACCATCGACAGCATTAGTCCAACTAATCTTAACGTTAAAGTGAAAGTAGCTTGCTTTAACATCATTTGATGGACCGGGTGTTGAGTTGGAGGAGTTACTGATATGATTTGGGCTTTGCTGAACTCTGTGCGTGTCATGTTTCATTACATTGATCCAAATAAGGCGTGACAATCGACAGTTTGTTTATGTCCAACCCTTACACCCCAACAAGATTTTGCAACTATAGGAACTAATTCAATCAAAATATGTATTTTCCAAAATGGGACGGCGTCATTCACTTGGAAATTCCTCGAATCAAATCCGTTTCGACTGCCTTCAAGTTGAAAATAATTTTGTCATGTTTTTCTTGTTGGACAAGGGTGAATTGATAAAATTCAGTCGTTAGCTTTCATTTTCGAAATGCTGGATCAACGAAATATCAAGTGCGTTGGTTTGTGGTCTTGACCGACCTTGTCACTTTCATTGTCTCATCCCCTGGACGAATTTGCGTCGACACATCGCACGGACATGAAAATGGAATCATCAATTAGCAAAAATGGGCATAGCGTGACCTGAATCGGACGACAAGGGGTGATATTACAAAATCAAATGGCGGCCCCATCAGCCACAGGGAATTTCTGATAGCACCACGTCCATATTCAAAATGATTTGCGCGTCGGGGAACCATGACTCAACATTTGTGAGCTCCAGCATGAATTTGCGTTGAAGAAATACCAGCGTCATGACTCAAGGTTCGGTGACATCTTTGTCGAGCTGGGGCACTTCTGCGGGTCTGCTGTGACCTTCCGCCAACGAGTCGATCTTCCACGGCCATGGGCTCATCTGGATAGCTTCGCTGGGAAAGGGTGGCCTCGACCCCCGATTCATCCAATCAGCGGCATTCAAGCAAGATCCCCTGCCCCTCATAGGACTTGAAGCCAATCACTAGACTAACTGCCGTCCGGATAGCTGGGCGGCTCTCCCCTACATCTTACTTTTCCGTTTAGCTCGCCTCCTTAGGTCGCAGCTCATCTGCACCTGCCGCCTTCTCTCGACGTCTCTCGTCTGTTCTCTCTACAAGTGCTACTGTATTACACCCCCTTGGGACCCCCCCACGACAATCTTGATGGCACCGTGCTATAGTGCTATACATCGACGCGCCTTCTTGTGTACGATCTTCGAACCTGAGCCACCTTCTGTTGGTCTTTTTTTGCATACCGTGAAGTCGACGGTGGGACACTAACCATTCACGACCGGGGGTTAGGGCTTACCTGGTTGTGGTTTGCTGTATGGCGCACAGCGTCCAAGATCTTACTGAACTGAGGGTACTAGAAGCAGTACAAGATGGAGCACCCTCGAAGGAAGTTATTCCGAGTCCACGAACAACTTGCGGTGATCGACCACACGCCCTTGCAAGTTTGCCCTGGCAATATTCTTCTTTCAAATGCATGACCACGACAGTACGGAAGCACAGGTGTGGGCTTGTCCCAGTCCAAATCTCGGACACTTCTAATCTGTTTAGTTCAGACTGCAGATAACATGTAGTAACATAAAGTTTCCGTTTAACTAAGCATGTCTTGCAGTGTTTCTTGAGGTGCGTCTTGCAGTGCGTCTTGTAGTGCGTGGCTTTTTATTGCAAAACCCTGTTTAGTGTCGCAAAAACTGAACTAAACAGCGTCTAAACTAAAGCTTTGTTAAAAACTAAACTAAACACTAAAGTAGTGAGAGTTCAAGGTCTTGCATTAAGTGGCTATGCTACTACCATTACAATTCGATCGAGCCTCTCGTTTATTACGGATGTCGAACAAAATGTCTACAATTTAATTGGGGAATTGGGATGGGAATCATCGACAACATAATGCAATAAATCATTGGTATCGTACTCCGCAGTACTCCGTATGTAGCTTATCTAGCTTGCTTGAACATCATTTGAATATTTGACGGAGCGGGTGGGGAGTTGGAGGAATTACCGATACGATCTGGGCTAAGCATGACGCGGTGCACGTCATGGCTGTGGGAGTCATGTCATGTGGAGGTCAGTATTGTGGAGGTAATCAAATTGATCCAAGTGGATGTAAATGTCCAACTCACCAACAAGATTTTGCTACTATGGTATTTGATTGGATGAAATAATACTCTTTGAGCGAATCAGGTCTTTGATACTTCGGGGAAAATATTGTCTGTTCAATATTGAGTGAGTTTTCATGCAACGTGAAGATATGGAGGTAACCCTTGTGCTGGAATGTATGAACCGATCGTCGTAGCTCTTGCTCCCGTGCGCTCACGTGCATCAACCACACTTATTTAGGTACCAGCTTTTCAAGCTTTCATCCCGAAACTCAGCAATTTTGTTGATGCAGGAAAGGAACACCAGCATTAGTAGTGTCAGTGGTGCGAGGGCTGCAAGATAGTACTCATTTCGGCCATTAAATGAGCTTTGCACTCTGACAGACACATCCATCGCAAAACGCAGCACCAACATCACGATGACAGCATGAATTGGAAGCATAACGCCTGCTCGTTTTATCGCCAACAAAGTATCCGATCTATTATTCAACAATGCACACGAGACCCCACCTTTGATTGGTCGCAAGTCCTTTCAAGTAAAGCGTTCGAGAGCAAACTCCAGCACGAAATTGCGTCGACGGAACACATGCGTCTGGACTCCAATAACATCTTGACGGCATGAACAAAATTCATACCTGAATACAAACAAAAACTCCAAGTTGAAGAATTCAAAAACAAAAATTAAAGTTGCCACAGGGATTCCCCCATGTCAATGACAATGTTGTCGACATCACCGTCAGTTGGGAAACACAACGTGTGGAGAAACGTTAAATCGAGGTTGCCAATGTCGTCGTGAACCCGGGTCTCTTGGCTCATTTCTCCTTGCTGGTTGCATGATGCAATGAGTGGCGACGCTGTCCAGTCGATCCATTGGTGTTCATTCCTTGCGCTGGTGCCAAATTCAAACAACTTGGTCGTTCCGTGGCGACAGCAATAACCACCCGTGCGAGCGTGGGTTTTGCATCCATTCACGAGGCACTGACGACCCCCGCCGTGTCGAACACATCGGTGGAGTTTGTGCGCCACGTTCGTGCACCCGGATGTTGAACAAAGCTTCTTGGGGGCGGTTAGATCCCCGTGGCGGCTGCAAAACTCGCCCAAACGGACGTTGCGGCTGCAGCCAAAGGCGGCGCAGCGCCGTTTGCCGCCATGCCGCACGCAGAGGTTACGTGCATACACTTGATTGCGGCAGGGCTGCATGTGGCAGCGTCCGCGGTTGCGATGGAACGCGCATTTCCACGACTTGGGCGCGACCGGGTTGTCGCAGTCCTTGAAAAAACACGTCGAGTCGTCTATTTTGGTCGGTGCATGCTCCTCGATGGTTGCTAGTGCGATTCTGGGGACCAATGTGGTCATGGGTGGTCAAAAGCAATTCTGGAAGGAGCTCGCAGTGTGTTCAAGGGATCGACAGCCAAGTGACGCGGCTGCCGTGGCATGTGCGACCCGTGATCTGATTGGTGCACCCTCATTGCGGTATGAAGGTATGCAGTGGGTCGGCATACGAAATGCCAGTCTATTGTTTATCTATTCACAACCTGACGACGGTGATTGAGAGAACGAGAGAAAGGCGATGGGACGTGGACAGCTGACGTGGACATCGTGGACGGCGAGCACTACTCTATACGTCGTACGAGGCAAGTGGCATATTGCAATGGATTTGTGTCGTAGAGACTGTGCGCAGTCACCTCAATTGCATACTATCGCATGCCGGCTTTATTCAACATGGCACTGAAGTGCGAGTGGTGTGGAAAGTTAGTGATGAAGTCTAAATTGCATTGTAACTTCGAAGGCGACAAAAGTCACACCGATACAGTTCTGGAATCTCGCGACATTGTATGCGTCACTGGTGCTGTTGATATGCAGATTGGCGTGCGATCCGCGCGGTCCTTGTCATTGCATAGTCCATGGGTTTGTGATTGCGTGACGAATATATTCGGTACTAGAGGGAGCCCGCTGCTCTGCACGCGGTTATAAGAGAAAGACGGGGTGTCTAGTGATCTAGTGTGTACCTGAGCTCATCGTTAAGGTCGAGCTCGACTTATTCTCTCCATGATCCGTTAAGGTCGTTTTTAACCAATCATGAGGTGGAAAATGATATATTTTTAGCCAATAGAATTGTGAATACCGACACACACAAATGGCTATTGAATCCAGTTTTCACCCCTGACCTCGAAATATAAGAAACTGAAGTGCCCAAAACGGACAGCGAACGTTACTTTAAGGAGGGTGAGCCCACTGCTGCGCGCTACGCAGGAGTGTGTTATCGTGTGATGAGTGTCCTGTGCTCAAGAAAACCTTCACCGGTCGCACTTTCGTGTTGATTTGCTCTCAATTTTAGTCCGTTTTTGGGAATTGAGCCCACCTTGAACGTTGACACTTTGCGGATCGACCACCCTCGCAACGATTCTGAGATACACTAGTGGGCCAGGCTACTTTCCATGTATAACGTACCCCCCGTTCGAACAAACTACAGCGATTTGGCTGCTGCGCACCTCCCAAATGCACGGGCGAATTTTGTTGTCGATGAAAAACTGCAACTTCAATTACTAGTATTCGGTTGGTGGACACAGTGGACACAGTTGGCCTCGGGGTGCTTGGCGCC
This sequence comes from Aphanomyces stellatus, assembly GCA_009835185.1. Taxonomy (NCBI): domain Eukaryota; phylum Oomycota; class Saprolegniomycetes; order Saprolegniales; family Verrucalvaceae; genus Aphanomyces; species Aphanomyces stellatus. The sequence goes on from VJMH01000002.1 coordinate 6,188, forward strand.
GACAAGCTTGGCAAATAAAGTCGACAATTCGGTGGCTGTTGGGGCAACTGCTCCTTCCTCTCCTTTGGATGTGGTGTCGGGGGCTTGGTCGAGGCGGCGGTGGAGCGTTTTCGCCACGCACAGCATCATTTTGGACTCTGCCGCTTCGCGCAGCAAATCTACTCCGGTGTGAAGCCCAAACGATGCGCCTTTGTATGTTAGAGATGCCACGTACTCGAAACAAGGAATTCCATTTGTTCACGCTGCTCCATTTCCGCTTGCCGGGTCAGATATTCCTCCTCGAAAATGGGCTACCCCGGTTCGTGGTTATTCTGCCATATACAGTGTCGTCATACCTTAAGGATGCGCACAAGTTGGCTCTTCTTGTGTTTTCGAGACGACGCGACCTCAGTCATGTTGCGCAGCATGCATTCGAGCTTGAGTTCGTCCAGCGTCAATTGATCCAGCGTCCGGCCGCCGTTGAGGAAATGCAGTGCCACAAGCCTGGACACGGGCACACGCTTGCCCGACTTGGGGATGACAAAGGGTGGCACAGACACTTGGTGGTCCTTGAGTACATGCACGAGCTTCGTGTCTTCCAACGTTGCAATGTACTGCTCGATCGTGACGAACCGATGCCCAAACGTGTAGCCCATGCCTTCGAAGCCCGACATATCCTTTCGCGCGAGCCACGGCGATGCGCCTTCGTTGTTGCCCAGGACATCCCGTGTAAAATCCCCAAATTCCATGATCGCTTCGGCGTGGATCTCTTGCATCAGACGAAATTGCGCGCGGAGGGAATCGCCACTGTCGTTGCATTTACATAACGGTTCGATCCCACAGCCCAAATGTTGGATCATTTCGCGCAGCTCGGCTGCATGGACTTGCGCAAGGGACATTTCCTCAGTCAGTTCACGCCCCTTGCGCTCGTCGTCGACGTGGGCAGCGCTCTTTGGTGCATGTAGGCCCCCGAATCGCGTCACTGGCGGCAGATCTTTGTGGTACAGCACAACTTTGGCGTCGACAAACTTGACACGCTTTCCGTGACTCGCCGTGCGAACCTTCTTCACGTCATTGTCGTCGGGTCTCTCAAGGGATCTCTTCGGGGGTGATTTTAACTGGGAAGCATGGACGTTTGCCATGGGGACTCCACTCCGCACTCGCTCGTTGCCGCCTTTTGTCAGGTGGAAAAATGAGCAAAGTGTGCTGTGATTGGTGGATTTTGTTTGTTTCGAACATGAAGTGGGCAGGTGCAATTTGATTGGCCAAAATAGCGTATTTACTCATGTGATTGGCTCGTTCAAATGGGTTGGTCCCAGATGTCGTCGCTGGTCAAATGTCTCGCTTTCAAAATCCCGTACTCGTACGCTAACGTACATTGTACTTTGTACGTCCGTACGTATTTGAGCAGAACCCTCCAACACAGAACGCAGCGCCGCCACACCTCGGCCTTCCCCTGGAGAGTATGGCGACGATCACAGAACCCTTGGACTTGATCAAGTTGAGTCTCGATGAACGCATCTACGTCAAGTGCCGCGGTGAGCGAGAATTGCGAGGGAAGCTCCAGGCGTATGACCAACACTTGAACATGGTGCTCAGCGACGTCGAAGAAACCGTGACGAGCGTCGAGCTTGACCAGGAGACATACGAAGAGATTGTGAAGCAAGCGAAGCGACAAGTCGAGATGCTCTTTGTGCGAGGGGACGTCGTGATTCTCATCGCGCCGCCGTTGCGCACGGCCGCCACCAAATAGAACGTCCACTTTGTTTTACTCATATCCTTCCCCTTCCATTCGGTGCAGCACTGCCGTTGTTGTCCTGTGTGTGGTAGTTGGACGTCTGCCACTCTACAAAGTGCACGTTCTCTGCGATGGAATTGCGGCGGTTGATTGCCGACATGGGTCGCTGTTTCTTCTTCTCCATCGACGGCGGCATCTGCTCGCGCGGCCACACGATTTCATCGAGCGCGCGGTGAAGCTGGCTCGTGTTGTCCAGGGGCACGACAGTCATTGCCACGTCCACGCGCGGGGTGCTTTCTCTGGATGCGGATGATGACGACGGCGGCGGCATGGCACGCCGCGGCGTCGACCAGCACACGCGCTCCTTCCTCGCTTTTGCTTTCGGTGGACTCGGCCTCTTGTCATTGAGCCACAAGTTGGCTTGTCGCAGGTCGGTTTCCCGCTCTTGCACAAGATGCCGCAGTTCCTTCCGCTCCAACTCGATCGCCGCGCGCAGTTGCTTGCGCGTCGCGATGTCGTAGACAAAATCCACGGGCGGGATCTTGGGCTTGGTCGTGTCGTACTTGCGGGTTGTGGATGCCGACTGCGGCCGCGCAACTTTCTTCTTGCGCGGCGCCGCCACCGGCTCTTGGTTGTCGTTGTCGTCGGGGGGCTTGGTGGGTTTCAAAGGCGGGACAAAATCCACAGGCATGGCAAAGGGCTTGCCAAACGCCGTGTGCTTGTCGTCGAGCTTGAGTGTCGCCTCTGCCGACGACGATGACGATGATCAGAGGAAGGCTATTGATGGGGTACCTTTTTTGGCGCAGACGCACGTCTTGGTGAACCCGCGGATGGACAGCCCCATGCTCTGCTCGAACGAGTCGATGGCTACGCAACGTCTCAAGACGAGCGAGGCACAAGACTACCTGCAGATGGACTCTCGCTGCACCGCGGGGGCCGCCGCCGTGCTGCTGCCATCTCGTGTGTACGCCGCCGACGAAAGACGAGGAGGCGTTTCGAATCAATGTATTTATACGTGCGATAAGCCGCTGCGCCAAAGACCGTTTCGCACATGCGGTCGACGACAAGATACACGGAGACACGTGCACCATGCAAATCCAGGAAAGCCCTGTATTGTGTGCATCATGACAAAGCGTACTTGCAGCTGCACACGATTTCAGAAGCGGTCGACAATGTCAGGGCACGCCACCTCTCCTCCCTGTCTTGCCGATGGCTCTCGTTCTGCCGATCGACTGTAAATCGCCTGGCGAGCGAAGATTGCGTCGTGACTTAATGGGTCTGTTTCCTCTGCTCTTGAGTGCCGAATTTGCTCCCAAGGCGGCACTGTTGTCACAGCGCAACGCGTTGGTCGTGGAATTCCATCGATCCAGTGTTTTTTGAAATTGCGAATCGTGTATCCGGATAAAGACGTTGCCGTTTTCGTGTTCTCTGGGCGGCGGGTCTGTCTCTTCCGGATAATCAAGCTAGCGACAAAATCAAAAGCTCATTTCAAGGCCGACCGACGACGATGTCGCGCTCGGAACAGACGCAAGGAAGGGGAGATGCACGCGGCAAGTCCATGTTCCACCGAATCCGACAAGCCCAAGTTTCAGGTCGATTTCCCACGTGGTCGCCACTCCCGCCGTCGTCGACGGGATCCAACCTCGACGGGCCGCCGCTGCTCGTGCACCCGAGCCTCGATTCGCTCTTGCCCGTGCTCGGGTCGAACCACCGCCGCTTGCTCAAGCAACTCAAGCACCTCGAGGATCTCTTGGACCAAAGCAAACTTCCCGACATCGTCGTGCCGCTGCAAACGATCAGTCGCGCAATCGTGCCGCCGACAGGCGTGCCGACGAGGAAAGAAGACCGCGACAATTTCATTCAGCTTGGCGGGCCCGAACTTCTCCAGCGCATCATTTATGCCATCCTGCGGGACGACACCATGGAGCTCTTTCCCGGTGCGTGGACCATGGCCCCCGCGCGCCCATGGAGCTATTCCTACCGCGAGGAACTCGGTCGACGACGCCGCGGCACGGCCGGGTCGGACGTTGCGACCCAAGACAAATTGACGGCGCTCGCCGAAGCGCTCAACTTTTTGCGCGAACTGTGCTTCATCGCGCCTTCCTTGGCGCGGGAACTCGGCCAACACGACCATCTCACGATCGTGCTCTTCCAGCTCATGGGGAACACGCTCTTCTTTGAACATGCCGCGGGGTTGGTTGAAGAAATCCTCAGTGTTCGCGACGACTCGTTTGACCTGAGCCTTGTCCGTACGTCTATTCCTCCTCATTCTCGTGTCGTGATCGCCGTCGTGTAGCCGACTTTCACGCGACGATCCAAACGTTCTCGTCGCGGCAATTGTCCTTTTTCTGCCGCATCCTCGCGTTGATTGTGTTTGAGCCCGAAGACCGCCGCCTCTTGGAAAACTCTCGTAGGTGCCCTCGACTTCTTGTTTGATGATGATGGTGTCTTGCGTAGGCGTGATCAAATCGGTCGAACTGCTCCGCCTTCGCCGCGAGCGCATGCAAAAGCCTGACAACACGGTCGACCGAAACCACGCAGTGCTCTTTCAAGCGCCGTCGATCCTGCGCCGCCTCATGCTCGTGCTGCAACTTCAAAATTATTTTTTTGCCATCAACCCAGCGTACGACCCATACTCGCAGGAAATCCAGTCCTCGACGGAACTCGCCATGCTCTTTTCGCTCGAACAACAAGAGGAATGGGACACATTTGAGAACCCGACTGTCGCCGCGGTCCTGCGTGATGCCATGGAAGGCACCCACGCGAGTCCGATGCAGACCGAGCCCCAAAGTCTCTTTAACCTGAGCTCGACCTACTTCCGGTACGGACCTACAGACCCTCACGCTGACATGTGTTGGAGGTCGTTGTTGAGTCGCCAGCGCCTCCACCACCGCCCGCTCGCGTCGCTCAATCGCAACGACGTCGAAGTCGAACTCTTGCTCAAGAGTATCGCGCTCGCGCCGTTCCGCGTCGAAGTGCTCTTTGTCATTTGCACGCTCTTGAGCTCGAAGCGCAAAGTCGACTTTCAGGATGCGTTGGCGGAAATGGGACTCGTGGATATTTTGAACCAAATGTTTCACCGGCTCAAGTGGAACGAGCCACCGCCGTCGCCGCCGTCGGTACGAGCTCTCATTTGTTTGATATTGGCCTCATGTATGTCGTTGTAGCAACCCATCCATGGCCCAGGGTACAGTTTTATTTTTTTGGATTGGATTGTACATTGTCGATCTAGGTGCGAATGCAGCATGGACGCGTCGCTCAAGATTCAATTTCTTCGCCTCATTCATAATTTCTGCGACCGCGACGTCCAGGACCATTCCAACAAACTCATGCTCCTCTCGCCCGACGAACAACGCAGCGTGCACAGTACGCCATCGGGTCTATGTTGTCTCATGTGCGCGTAGCCGGCGACCGCTTGGATCCTGACCGGCCGCAAAAGGGACTCCTCTGCAAGATCATTGACGTGCTCTGCGCGCAGCCGTCGGACAGCATTTACCGCTTTTGGCTCGCGTCGTGCGTCGAGTCGTTTCTCCGGCGCGCGTCGCAGGCCGAGCAGTACTTTGTCGCGCGCACGCCGCTCCTCCCGGCGCTGCTCAAGGAAATCCTCGGCTGTGGCTTCAAGCCCTCGGGCAGCCTCCAGTCGGCGTTTGATTTGTTGGGCGAGATGACCAAGAACAACCCGACGACGCTGGTTCTCTTCAACGCGTCGATGGACGACGTGCAGTTTGCCTCGTTTATGCGTACGTGTCGTTGTGTTGTTGTGGCTGAGGGAATGCGTAGAGGTGGTCGTGAGCAACCTCGTGGACTCGAATGTGTTTGTGCGGTCGATGCTCTTGTCGGTCGAGAACCACCCCGCGACGATGGCCCAGTACCCCGCGCTCTCGCGGCTGTTTAAATTTCTGCATTTGAACACGGTGCGCCTCTTGCGCGAGCTCATGACGATCGTCACGATGGAAGACATCAACCACGAAAACATTTGCTGCCTCAACACAGCCGTCGTCATGTTTGTGTTTGAGCACCGAAAGCACCGCCTCGCGACGATGCTTGAGGTAGGACGACGACTCGTGTCTGTGTTGATCGTGGTCGACCAGGCGTTGCGCCAGCAAGAATGCGAAGTCGAAACCAAGCACCCCGAGGGCTACCTCTGCTCCAACTTTCGCTCGCTCTTGTGGTTTTGGGTCCAGTATTACATCCCGCGTGGCCGCGACCGCCTCAGCCTCGAGCACTCGTCCGACATGAAGTTCAAAGAATGGTACGCCGTCGTCGAGCTTCTCTGTGCCGACGACGGGTCGTCGTTTGCGCTGCTCCCGGCGCCCAAGGCACTCCCGTCGTCGCCGTACGCAATTTACCACATGGCCAGCCCCGCGCGAAACATGTAACAAAAGAGGTTGACGTGTGGATGTTAGATCGTCGCATCGTCGTCGTCGTCGCTGGCAATGATGGTGGGGTCGGGTGTGGGGCAGTTTGGTGGGGCGAGGCTTTGAAAGAGCGTGAGCTGGTCGTACACGTGCATCGAGTGGCTCATGATTTCGTTGGCGGCAGTCACGATGGACGAAGAGGACTGTAGCAAACCACCGAGGGCGTCATTGTGGTTGGAGGCTCGGAGCAAGTCCTTCAATTGAGCCTTGAGACCGTCAATCTATGGATGCCACGGGTAGTACACATGTGCTATAGAGGGAAACGTACTTGTCGCACGGCTTCGTCGATCTTGGCAGACGCGACGCCGTACTCGCACTTGACTTCGCGGCAGAGGAGGTGGGGCGAATTTGGATCCTCCCACCATTGTACGATGCCTTCCACGAGGCCATTCACGGCAGGCGGCAGTTGCATCATGGGCTCCTTCGCGTGGAAGTTGATCTTGGTTTTGAACGTGCATGGGTCCCCAGGCACCAAATCGAACGATTCAAAGTAGTCGTGGACGCTGCTGTAATCCTTCCGACTCAACTCGACGACGACGGCATACCGGCGCTCGGGGTTGGCGCGGCAAATGTCCCCGTCATCAAAGATGATGCTGCGATATACGTTCTTCTGGTGGTCTCCTTCGTACCCCTTCCACATCCTAGCGCAACCAGGTCAAGGAGGTGACATTGTAGCTGCAATATACCCCAAGAGGTTCTTCTTCGTTTGCGACTTGTGCGTGATGTTCTGGAAGTACCACATCGAAAAGTCGCCGCTACAGGACCCGTGAGACGCTTTCCCATCAACTCCAAGCCGTACGATTCACCGTCAAAGTTGTACCACCGATTCACAGGCGATGTCCGCGTGAGCTTGTCGGCGAGCACGCCGCCTTTAAAATTGGACGGACCTCGGATGGGAACTGGTTCTCGAATTACACGCGTCTTTCGCTGCTTGATCGTAATAGGCGTCGACGTTGGTTCTTCTCCCAATGCGCTTGTGAGCGCCAGAAGCAGCACGGCACGTTGAATACGCGCCGCCATCTAGGATGCTGGAGTGCGCGACGCCAGGTGGAAAGCAAAGATTTTATCCGGATGTCCGTATAATTGAGAGATGTTGGTGAAGAAACCAAAATCGAAATATCCATTCGTCTAAATCAACCAAGAATAGGCAAATCCACCTTACAAATGAAATATAATTCAGTAAGATTAAATAACTTGACCAAAGTACACACAAATTGTTGTCTTGCATTGCGCGCGCCTTGAGCGCGTCGTGATGGACATGCTTCGTTCCACCGTTCACACTTCTGCACGAATCGTCTGCTTATGTGGAGGTATCCTGCCATCATCATCAGTGGGTACACCCCACCGCATGGACCATCCTTGAACCTTGAATCCTCGCACGACGGTTCGACGGCTTCGTTGCGGCCTAAGAAATACGAGCTGCAACGCCGCCCTGGATACATGCCTGTAATCGCGGCTGGCCCTGTAAAGTGGATCAAGACGCTGCGTTCGACATGGTCTGCCAGATCCTGGCCGGCTTTATTACGGGGTAATTTACTCAACCAAGACGCTGACATGCACCAGTATCTCTTGACGCCAGTCGATTGCGACTACCCATGGACAAATATCACGGGCAGGAGTAGGTCGACGAGGCAAACAGCAGGGGTGTATGCGCTTAATAGTCCGAGCCACCGCCGAACATGTCCATGCCACCGCCCAAGTCGGCTTCTTCTTCTTCTTCCTTCTTTTCTTCCTTGGCAGGGGCAGCGGCACCAGCGGCGGGGGCAGCGCCACCAGCGGCAGGGGCGGCACCGGCCGAGGGGCCAGCGAGGGCCTTCTCGACCTTCAAGCCACGTTCAACGGCGTTGGCGTACAAGGTGGGCAAGTAGGCCGCGACGGTGACACCGGCAGCGTTCAAGGCTTCGGTGACGTTGTCGGCGGTGACATCAGCACCGGCGTCGGTAAGCAAGAGGACAGCCAACGAGGTGGCGAGGTCTTCCTTTTGGGAGGCAGTGAAGTCAGCGATCGACATACTAAATCAAGAGATAAGAGAACTGAATCGGATTAAGCGCAAAGCAGACCACAGTCTTGAAATGCACCGAGATTGGTCGCAGCCGAGCGCAGTTCATCACCAACCAAAGGCGTCTGCTTTTTGACCAATCCACGCCCGCAATTCCCGAAAATGACTGGCACCGAACACGGACCAATGGGCGAGCGGATCCGGAATTTATCCGGAAGATACCCTCTGCCATTGCAACGACGCGCCAGCTCAAGCGACGTCTGCGCATGTGCACTTTAAACGATTGATGGCGTGGCGAGAGTGTTCAAGGCATGTTGGGAGCACGTTATGATGACGCGCTGAGCCTGGTAATGGCTTGACTCATGCAGTACGGACACGTATACTAGTACTAGCTTGGTCCCATTTTTCTCCATCCTCACCTTGGTTAGTTGGAAGGTCGTGCACAATGATGAGACTCCAAAACTCCCTCACGCGATGCAAGGAAATGGCAAGAGCGAATGAGACACAACGGAGCTCACAGCTCCAAACGAATTAACAGTTTTATAAATGTATTTAAGGCAACTAAAAGTCATGTTCACGCTGCCTTGTCATAGACGACGATCGATGGTACGACTGCACCGCCTGGAGGCTGCTAGCGTTGAGTGATTGGCGGTGGACGCCATGAACCGCTTCACGTTCTTCCTCTTGCCCGGCCGCCATGCCGTTGAAGATTTCTTCCAGAGTCGTGTCGCTGAGGCTGTATTGCTCAATCATCGCAGATGTCTTGGCAGCTGGCGACTCGAGCAACGCAAAAAGACTCGTGAGTGTGTGGCCCGCAGCCTTGGGGATGTGGTATCGAAAGTGTTCGCCGTGGTGTTCGACCAATTGCGCGCCGTAAATTTGCTCCGTGCAAAACGACTCAAGGGCGTTGCTCAAATCTTCAATGGCCCACCAATGCACCCACACGCTGCGCGGGACATGGCCGTCTTCCTTGTCCAAGTAATGGCGCAAGACCCAGCCTGAATCAGTGCCACGCTGGATCTTGTCCCACCGATCAAAGTGACCTTGGGCGTTGCAGAGCTTGTGCATGTCTTCTTCCGAAACGTGACTCGACGCGGCAGTGCCAGCAATGAGCTCCAATTGCGCCGTCGTCGGACTCTTGAGCTTCAAGTCGAGTGTAAACCCACGGCCAAACTTTTGTTTGAGGTGTTGCGCCGTGCCCAAACATGTGAGACGACCGCTGACCAAGATACCAATACGTGTGCACAGTGCTTGGCATTCTTCCATGCTGTGCGTCGTGAGCAAAATACTGCAAGACTTGGCGGCCAAGACATCGACAAGAACGTCCCACATGCCACGGCGCGCCGCGGGGTCCATACCGGTCGACGGTTCGTCAAGCAGGAGCACTTGCGGACTACCCATGAGGGCAATAGCCGTTGACACCTTGCGCTTGTTGCCGCCACTGAGACCGCGCGTCAATTTCTTTCGGAACACCATCAAGTCAAATTGGCGAATCTTGTCTTCTACGGCTTGTCGGACATCGACCAATCCCTTGAGGCGCGCATACAATTCGAGTTCTTCTTCCACCGTGAGCGTGTCGTGGAGTGCGTCAAATTGCGGGCAATAGCCAATGGTCCGTCGCGCCGCGCGGAGTTGCGTGCGGACATCAAATCCGCCTACGCGGACAGCCCCACTGGACGGCGCCAAAAAGCCATTCAAAATTTGCATGGTCGTGGATTTGCCCGCGCCGTTGATACCAAGATACCCAAAACACTCGCCAAGAGGCACACCAAGTGAGAGCGACTGCAACGCAACCTTCTCGGCGCCATACTGTTTATGTACCTTGTTGAGGAAAATCGTGTCGTTGTTCGCAGCGCCTCGGCCCACGCGCTCGGCCTCGGCCACGACATCGTCGTCGACGTGAAGTTGAGGTGCAGTGGCCCGCTTGCCCGTGCCGGAATCCGAACTGGCAGGCTTGTGGCGGTCGGCGTAGAGCACCAAAAGCGTCAAGATGAGCACCTCGCCGAGCCCATAGATCAAACTGCGACCGGCAATGTTGAATTCAAACGCTTGCGGTGTGCAGCAGTTGGGGTTTGCGACAGAAGTCCAGCACGAATTGGCCAGGGAGCAAGACGTCGCAGCGAGATCCTTGCCGCCAAAGGGATTCCCATATTTGCGCATGCCAATTTGAAAAAGCCCATCGGTGAGTTGGTAGCCAGGGAAAATGAGGTAGAACCACCGGAGGTAATTCGTGTCCAGGTCCGAGAGCGTGAGCGACGACGTAATGTCAAAGCTGATGAGGCGACAGAGGAACGAAAAGATCGAGATAAGCGCGCCTGTGACTAGTCCAAATACAAGCACGGATGTTTGCGCCGCCGAATGTTTGGTAAACTTGAAACTGAAGAGGTAGGCCAGGGGGAGGACCGTCAACGTGTGAGTGATCAAGAGCGTAAAGGCGGCGAGAACAGACTCGGTGTCACCTTTAAACGATGAATAGAGTGGCAACAAGCCAACGGCAATTCCAACGGGTACAAGCATGAAGAGCACGTCGTGGGTCCAAATGCTCATCCAATACGCCAACACGGACGTGCCACATGCCATTTGTTGGTACTTAGCGTTCTGGTGCGGGTGTTTTTCTTTCACAATGAAAACAACGGCACTCGCAGGGACAAAGGCAAACCCAATGACAATGATAAGTGAGGCCAAGAACGTATTGATAACGCCTTGAAGCTTGGCGTCATCCTTCTTCAAACATGAGCCCGAGTAACAAGGCCAAGTATTGGTCAAACAGTTTGAGCAAGGAGCAAATGGAGAGTTCTTGTTGGACGCATCACAGCAAGCCGACGCATCGCAGTCTCCTGTAATTTTGCAGTGGCTGTACCAGTTGTTCATGCACGCGTTTCTGTCGGAAACAAAGTTCGAAACAGACGCGCAGTACGGCCACGACGTATTCTTTGAGTTGTATTCGACAGTGGCTCTCGAGCACGAGCCTTGTTCAGCCGAGTCGCATCGGACGCCATATCCGCCTTGACAAGGAGCCCCCGCAGCCGAGCAAGCACCCCCAATGGGCTGACCAAATATACATTTGCGAATGTCGCCCTTGGACTGTTCGACAATGAGTGTGCAGTTGCCATAATTTTGGAGATCCTCGACACCACCTTTCTTGTACATCGGAAGGTACGACGCAACATTGATGCTCGGAAGAAAAGCCAAAATAATCAAAAAGGCTACAGGGATAGCCACCATAAATATCCAACCCTTCTTGTCACGCTTGGTACAACGAAACCTATGCCGTCATGGTCAAAATCGTATACGGCATATAGGACACACATACCGTTTCTGCACAAGCGCAACGTATTGTGCGCCAAATGGAGCTTCCCGCGTTTCCACCGTTGCGGACGATTTCTTGCGACCATTTCGGCCGGTGACGCTCTGACGCCATTCGCGCATTTGAAGCTCCGAGTCGCGCCGCGTCATCACACGAGTGTCTTTTTGGTGGGCAATGCGCAAAAATACTTCTTCCAACGTCGTGATGGAGATACCATATTCAAGGATTCGCAACGCAGCGAGGCTTGCATCGAGCGACTGCAACAGGGCTGGAAAATGAGCACTTGATTGGGTTGGAAGCTGGAGCACAAGCTCCGACCCGACCATGCTCAGGACGGACGCTGTGGGGACAAAGCGTTGAACATACTGAACGACGCGTGAGGCGTCGCAGCCATCTGCCTTGACAAGGGTCAAGTTGTAGCCTGTCCCATACAGATTCTTGAGAAAGAGGGAGCTGCCTGCGCAGACAAGACGGCCTTCCGAGAGGATCACAATGCGGTCACCAAGGAGATCGGCCTCGTCCATGAAATGCGTCGTGAGTACCATTACTCTGTTGGCACGATTTTGCTGGAGAACGTTCCACGTAAAGCTAGACGTATCCATGAGTCGACGGAAGGATACACCGATACACGCACCGTCTGGAATACGGGTCCATGCCCGACGTCGGCTCGTCCAAAAATACAACTTGACTGTGGCCGATGAGCGCGATAGCCACGCTGAGCTTCCGCTTTTGGCCACCAGAGAGCTTCTTGGACATGACATTCCGTTTCTCCGTGAGCCCGACTTCCTTGATCATTTCATTCACTTGCGCCGCGACGTCGGCGGGCGGAACGTTTTTCAGCGCAGCATACAACTGCAGATGCTGGTCGACTGTGAGCTCGTCATACAGCACGTCGTGTTGAGGGCACACGCCCATGCTTGCACGAAGTTGATCCATGTCCTCCGTGATGGTTTTTCCAAACACATACGCTGTGCCGCTTGTGGGTGGGTACAGTCCCGTGAGCATGGAAATGGTGGTCGTCTTCCCTGCCCCGTTGTGCCCGAGCATTGCAGTGATTTGGCCGGCATACATGGTCACATCCAACGAGTGGACCGCGACCTTTTCGCCATCTTCCGTTTGAAATGCCTTGCGCAAACCACAGATTTGGACGCAGTCGCCGGCGCGCTCCTTTGCTTTGAGCTCCTGCGACGGTTCTTCAACGTTAGGTTGTCGATGGTTGGCTCCTTCAAGCGATGGGCTGCGAACTTCGAGCGGTGTCGACACGCCTTTGAAATCGTCCCCGAGAACGGACACGGGGGAATCGAGCATCGACACTTGTTGCGTGTTCCAACTTGAACCGCGGGCCCGAGGCTTCCAATAGGTGCGCTGGAAGAGAAAATTCCACGGCTTTTGGACGCCATACTCTTGGGGAACAATTTGCTGGAAGTACCAACTCAGCGCAAGCATGACAATCGAGTCGGCAACGAGGAACCACGACATGGCGCCGATCGTAAGCGATGTCACGGGCGCTCCCATCGTGGCCAGGGTATAAAAGGCACCTGTCCCACGCTGGGCATCTTCGACCAAGTAGTTGATGCCTAGATGCGCCAATGTGATGGGGACTAATGTATCATCAGCAACGTACCCAAGGCAAACGCAGCAGGGGCAGACAGCGACGCAAAATATTTGTGGGTCATCGACTTGTCTTGGACTGCGTAAAAAGGAAGATATGCTATGACCCAGAGCAAAACTGACGCAATTGCGGCCGTCTTGGACTTGTTGAAGAAGACTGCAATCAAGTTGCTAAAGCTCACAATGGAGAGCATAAATGTGAAAAAGAAAAAGAAGAGCGTGACGAGGTCGGCCATGGGGAAGACGTTGCCAAGCTTCAATTCGACCGCCATCGCAATGGCCACGGGCGTGTACTGCAGCATACCCGTGACAAACCACGAGAGGAGAAGCGGGCCTTCCTTCATGCCCATCATCCGCATGCCTTCAGCAATGCGCGTTTCCTTCTCGATGACCATTCTTGACGTGACCGACGGCACAAAGCGGAGAAAACTCAAGAGGAAAAACATCCCAAAGACCGGCTGTCCGCTCGAGTAGAACGAGTTCATCGTGCTGCTCAACTGTCCGCTCGTGAAAATGTTTTGAAAGTTGTATTGGCAGGATTGCACCATCGATTGGACAGAACCGCTGCCAGTGCCACCTCTCGAAGACGACCCACGGTTGTTGCCCTTCATGACGTCCAAATTGGCCAACACCACGAGTGGGCTCGCAAGCACGAGCGGCAAGAGCAATTCCAAAACGAGGCGGAACGGACGCGACTTGACGAGCAACATGTTCTTCCAGATGAGCACGCGCAGTTGGCGCGTCGCGCGCGCAAATACGGTCCACCGGTTGTACGCGCCCTGAAGAGCATTGCGCTTGCCAATCACGACCAAGATCCAGACGGCAATGAGCGCGGCCACGGCCAGACATCCCAGCACGATGAGGCCAATCGTGGACGCAGGAAGGGTCGAGGAGCACTTGAGGATCGTAGACAAGTTTTCATCGAGCGTTTGCTTGCACTTGGTGTTGGCAGTATTGGTTTTGCACGCGAGGACGGTTGATAGTGTCGAGCAGCACTCGCTCGTGGGTTTTGTGGGGTCGTCGCACTGGAGCGCGCACGAGCCCGAGAGGAACAAGCCCGACTGAAGTACGCACGCATAGTACACGGGGTCTGTCGTGAGTGCTGAGCGTAGACACTGCTGGAGCTGCGACCCTATGTAGTTGGCGTAGTTGCTCATGAAGTTGGGAAATGAAGACGGCGGGCAAGCGGCGGTGTGCCGTTCAGCGCTGGATCGTGTCTTGTTTCTTTGGACCTTTTTACCAAGTGTCCTACAGGTCCGCCTGTTCCACTGGGTGCAGGCGGGAAGACATGGCGTGGTTATGACTTTTCGAATATTTTAATCCCGTCGTCTTTAATTATATGACTTTTTGTATTGAGGGTGCATGAGATTGTAAATATTTCGTCGGGTAAGAAATCGTCAACCGCCCATAGAGTGGACGTCGCTTTGGCTTGACTTGAAGTTTGTATGTCTGCCTCATTTATCCAGCATTTCCATTTAAAAAAATCCCGAAAGCGCGCCATGTCCCTCGACCATTTTGTATGGACGAGGCAATGATCTGATATTAAATAACAATTGATACAGCAATAAATGATGAAATGTCTCGGCCAATCCAAACGAGCCAGAAATCGCCACGAAATATTCGACGGCAATCGAAATCGATCTCGATCGATTCTCAGTGTTGACCGTCGACACGGCGATGGACATGGCACATGGCAGTTGTTGGCGCACGAATTTGCCGAAGGACCTCAATTCACGATGAACCTCACTACGTCGCAGTGTCCTTGATGTGGACATGGATTCGATTCGAACGTCGATGCCAGACGACCATATTGCCTTGACGTGTGTTGCACCTCCCAAGTTCCTTGGGAAATGTCACGGAAAAGAAATGGCAAGACTGGACGACATGCAATGCAATGCATGTCCACGTTTGGACACGACAAAAAAGCTGTCACGTGGGCGATCACACACAAATGCGGGTGTCGAAGTACTTCATCGACACCGTTGGTGAGAATCATCACAGATGTAACGCGCCATTGTGCATGTTGTGCTGCAGCACATGAAGGCACTCAAAGATCGCTGTCACACGTGCGCCAATTTCGTACGGCGGTAATAAAGAACTCCTCAACAGATAACAGCCAGATAACAGCGTGTCGTCGCCGTGGCTTGGACACTCACTCAATCCATGAACCAACATGCAAATCGACTTGAAATTTGCATGTGGTTAATGCAAAAATATATTGTCTTCATGACATTTGGTCAATTTATAATTCATGGCCCTTTTCTATATAATTTTCTTGGTCCCGCATCAAAATTAGTTAGTTTGGGTGGGATATTGAATTGGCAAAAAATATATTGAATGGATAATATCAGCCAATCAAACAACGCTAAGTAGAAGAATTCCGATTGGTTGTTTTTCGGTGGTTGGTTGGCTTCTTGAATGCAAGTTCCCGATCCAAAAAGTGTCAACAAGTGTCATGGGCAAGATCAAGAAGAGGCGCACGGTGAGCCACAAGAACGTCGCGCCGCCTACGGGTGGTCCGTCGCAAGCGGAGATTGAAGATGCGATGGAAGTCGACGAAGAAATCGGTGGCGATGTCGCGGCGAAGCAAGCGCCAGACTTTCTCTCTGGGGTACGAACATCTACCATGTTGGTCATTCATGCGCGCAATGTAGCTCACGAACCTCCAAGGCTCAGTGCGCGAAGCCACGTGCGTTGCTTTGGCGTCGTTCTTTGCTGGAGAGGCGACTGCCGACAAGCAAAAGATGCTGCAGAAGATGCTGAACGGCGGCCTTCTCAAGAAGCTCTTGCCGCGCATTGTCGACCCTTCCAAGCTCGTCCGTCTGCATGCGCTCGGGGCCCTTCGGTATACACACACATCTCTTGCATCTCATTCTCATTTTTCCTTGACCGACAGCAACATCAGTGCGTTTGGTGGGCTCGACGCGTCGGAGTACATGACGAAGGAAGACTCGTTGACGCCGTTGCTCAAACTCATCACCGAGTACGCGACGGACGCGACATTGTCGACCAAGGACGCGCATGCGATCCAAATCCTCGAACAAGTCTTCTCGCTCCTGACCAACATTTGCGAAAGCAGCTCCATGGCGCTGGTCCACGTGACCCACGCGCGGGCCTCGATCTTGCCGGGCTTGTTGGTCTGCCTCCGCATGAAGCAACCGGCGTTGCAGCTCGAAACGATGAAGTTTCTTTTGGTCTTGAGCGACAACAACCCAGACTTGAGCCAGAACCTTCCCGCCGAGTTCCCACCCACGCTTCTCGCGATTCTCCAAGCGCCGGAACATTCCACGAAGCTGCGTCTCACGACCATCGGCGTCGCCATCAACCTCCCCAATGTCTTGGACAACCCGCAAAGCGTCGCGCTCTTGCTGCCAGTGCTCAAGTCGGCCGTCGCGTACGACTCGATTGGCGTCGTGGGCCAGGCGCAGGCTGCGTCGGAGCAATGGGAGATGGCACAACAAGATTACGGGACCGTTGAAGTCGTACGCCCATGTTTGCGTCGTCATCGCGTGTGCCTCACAACCATGTAGATTGCCGAAGACGACCACGAAGAACTCGACCACCAAGCCAAAGTGAAAAAGGCACTCGGCGTCGTCCGGGCGTGGCGTGACAATGTCCACATCTTGAGCTTGGCCTTGGAACTCATCTCCAACATGCTCGCCAATGTCGACACGGGTACAACATCTCCATCTTGGATGCTTCATGTCCTCATATGCCGTCCTAGGTGCCGACGAAGACGAGTGGGACAGCGACGACGAAGATGGAATGGAAGCCGCCGCCCAGAACCAATCCCAACAAAATCCACGCCCCGTCTCAGTCCCTGCCCAGGCGTTTGGTGCGGAAAATCTCTTGGCCCACGTATGCACCCTTTCGTGTCACCATGACTCACGTGGGACCCCTAGATTTACACGATTGTGCAAAGCGTCGTGTCGATCCCGCCCAACCTCGCGTCTGCCGTCGGTATGTTGTCGAATCGTGGGATGTCCTTGTAACGAGGTGATGCAGTCGACGATTTCACTGTCATCCGCGAGCGCGCCGTCAACGCCTTGACCAATTTGTTTGCGTACTTGTCGGTCGCCGGTCCGTCTCTCTCACTCATGAGTGTTTTTTGAACGAGGTGATGGTAGACTTGACCAAGGCATGCGACCTCACGCAAGCGTTCCACGTGCTCGTGACGCTGCACGCGAATGCCCAAGCCACGCCGAAAGAACTCTTCAAGGCTGAGGACGCGCCCGGGGGCGACGTTGACGCGGCCGTGTACGTGATGATTTTTTATTACTCGTGCCACAATCATGGGATGTCGACATGATGTTGTAGCATGTCGGCCTTGAGTGCACTTGTCCTTCGCTCCGTCGACGACAAGTTGCCGCTTGAAATCCCGAACGACCACTTGGGCGTCGTCATGGCTGCTGCGCACTCGTCGCCGTCCGTGGAAGCCCGCGTCAATGCCATTCGGCTCTTGGGCACCCTAGGGAAGAAACCCCATACGCTGCCTCAAAACAAGGTACATCAGACGATGGGAGACACCAGCATGCACGTCGGAATAGGTGCTCGCGACCTGCTTGGGCCAAGTACTGAACGACTCGGATCTTCAAGTTGTGTGCGAAGTGCTCAACGCGCTCTTTGACATTTACTCCGACGAGCAATACGACGCTGTCTTCTTTGAACTCAACTTTTTGACGTCATTGGAGCATCTGAGCTCGGGCATGAAGTCCAAGGTAGAGAAATCTTGTCGAGCCACCGTTGCTCATGACGATGACGACGACGACGACGTAGATCAAGAGCGACGCCAAGACGCTCGACCGGGAGTTGGTCGCACACGCCAAGGAAACCCGCCTCAACTTGCTCCGATTCATTAAATACAAGAAACAGCACCGACGCTGAGCGGCGCCCGACAGAGTGGTCGCGACTGTACATTTATATTATACAATAATGTGTCGTCGTCGTCCTCCTCTGTTTGTCAAAGCAGCGACGCATCGCCGAGCTGGGTCTTTTGGCACCGGTAGCCAAAGCGGATGAGTCGGATCGCGGCGCGGTCGCCGTTGTAGTCGACGGGGGCCGATGTCGGCCAGTATGTGATGGAAGGATCAAAGGGGCCGTTCATGTACCATCGAATGCCGACCGTCGCAAATACATCCTTGATGCAACTCGGCATTTGCAGGCCTTGAGATTGGGTGTTCTGGGACGTGTCGGACGTCACGACTGTGACTTGAGAGGTCACAGTCGTGTTGCAGACGCATTCGACGAGGTAGGGATAGACGATGGCGACTGCCGCGACGCCGACTTCGGCGGCCGATGCCGCCGCCCACCATGCGCTCGCTGCAACGACGACGGCAGCCCACATTTTGTGTCGTTTGGAAGTTATCTATCTTCTTTTAGCCAATCGAAACACGTCAGAGTCTAAGATCGAATTGGATTGGTGAATTGATCGATTGGATAGGTTCTATATTCCAGCCAATCGATGCACATAATATCTCACACACGATTGTGATTGGTTACTTCAAGCCAGCAGCGGACCTTTCTGGGGCAAAAACGAGCATGCGCTTCTTCCACGTCGCGCTCTTCGGGCTCATCTCACTCTCAACCTCCAATGTCTACTTCGAGGTTCCGTTCAGCCAGTATGCGATGACTGCTGTCTTGGTGAACTCGTCCGTCCATCTTCGTGTGCACCATGTGGACGAGACATGTGCCGCCCTCGAGAAGAATGCGAAGGCATTCGATATCGCGCCGTCCGATCGCCTCGTTGCAGTCGGATCGCATCGTATTTCCGTCACAACATTTGAAGAGGTTGCCGAAGCCCCTCCAGGAAGCACACATGTCCTCCCACTCTTCGAAGACATCGAGGACACCCTCGACGACGACGTGCGGCTCCTCAGCGGATTTGTTCGTTTCCATGTCCTCGCCCCGGACACCATCGAATTTGAACCATCGACCACTCGGCCATCTTCGTCAGAGACGGGTGAAACGCTAGGGACCGCGCGTCGCGTCGCCTTTGCCGATCTCGTGAAGCGGCATTGCCTCGTCGAAGCTGTGTTGATCCAAGACACCTCTGCTGCCGTCCATCTCCGTGTCGCGTCCATTGAACCCCATGACTCTTCCCATCAAATTGGCTTTCAGATCGCTACCACTGATCGCCTCGTCTCCGTCGACGGCGCGCCAATCACATTGCGCCCGCTCGACGCCATTCTCGACGACGAGCCTGGCACGACCGCTGTCTTGCCCCTCGTGGAGCCCCCTCGTCGCCTCACTGGGTTTATTTACGTTGAGATCCTGGCGCCGGAGGATCTCGTCTTTGAGCCTGTGGACCCGGCGCGCATTGCGAGTTTACACGAATCCATGGCCGAGCTGCCATCGTCCTCTGCGCTGCCGCGGATCTTTACCCAAGATCCGCCCATCGACAGCGTGGAAGAGGACATCCCACGCCCTCGGCAGGAAGGGATCCCAGCGGCTGGAATGCCGTCAGAAGATGAACGAAAGCAAGGAAACGCAACTGGAAAACAACTGAAGACTGAGTTTTTCGATATCCCAGAAGCACAAAAGGCACACCCGACTGTGCTGGCACCAACTGACGAAGCTATACCAGATGGGCCGCCGACTGAAGCAACAGACACGTGGTCATCAGCTGGAGCGATGCAATTGCATCAGCACACACCAAATAACTCGATGGCTACCGACGGAACGACAAGACACGACTCAAGTCTGATTGAAGCCATCGTGAACAGTGGGCAACCAGAAACACAAGAATCAACGCAAGAAACATGCGAAACTATAAACAACGAAGCGAATGGTGTCGATGCAACGCCACGAGGTGAAGCGAGCAATGCCAAAGTCAAAGAAACCTCCCACGGCCCCATTCGCGTCGACGACGATGGTAGACCTCATGCAGAGGCTCCGAACGGAAGCCACAGCCCTGCTGAAGAAAAAGACGTGGGCGACCAGCGACGCCGCGGCGTGGCCTTTGAATACGACGCCATCTTCCCTACCAAGACCCGACTGGGCCTCAATTGGGACTTGGAGACATCGACCAAGACAGTTGTGGACTCGGTAGAACCGCACTCGCCTGCCGCCGCCCTCGGTCTCTTTGGGCCTGGGGACCACTTGATCGGAATCAATGGCGTCAACGTGTCCGCCCTCGGTTGTCTTCGTTGTTGTGGTCTCTATCGCTTATCCAAGGTGTAGGTCCCCACGACGTCGTGCCTGTGTACATGGCGTCGTCTTGGCCCAAGACGCTGCGATTTGCAGTCTCTGCCCCTGTGGCCGCCCTCCCAGTTGGTGGCGCCGCCGTCGCGGCAGCTACAATCCCAACACCTAACAAAGTTGAGGACACAGCAGATGAATCCACTCCCCCAGTTGAGACATACTCGTTTCCACTTACCCCCCATAAAGATGTCGCCATCCTCCGCCGCGCGGGTATCGCCTCCTGTCTAGTTGAGTCTATGACGTGCACGTCGTAGGCACGCCTATTTGGTACGAAGTCGAATTCGCTGCGGCCGCCTCCCCCATAGGCCTCTACTGGGATTTGCAAGTCCACGACCGTACGATTATCCATGCGATTGAGTCAGGCTCGCCCGCCGCCAAAACGCTCGTTGTCCTGCCAGGCGACCACTTGCTCTACGTCAATCGCGTGGATGTGTCCGCTATGGGGCCGCGGGAGACGCTGCAAGTGTACAAGTCGACGACGGCCCCACGGAAGCTCGTGCTACACGTGCCCGAACGCGAGGTCGACGACGAAACGACGACCGCCGACGACACAAACGAACCCGCGACCAACTCCTCAAACAACATCGACGACAAGGCGCCACCTCTCTCGGACGACGAAGCAGCGCGCGTGGCCATGTGGCAATTGGTCTCGTGGGGCGACGTGACAGCCATGCGTCGACGCGGCGAGACTGCCCGGTTTGAAATCCAAGTGACGTCCCCCGGGCCAATTGGCATTGTGTGGGAGAGCAAACTTACCGCGACGACACTGGTCAAGGCCGTGGAAGCCTCGTCTCGTTTTGCCACCGTCGTGCGCCCGACCGATCAACTCGTGGCAGTCAACGACGTCAACGCGTCGGCCATGGGACCACAGCACGTCGCGTCCGTCTACTCGAGCGCGGCCTTCCCCAAGCGCCTCGTCTTTCAAACTGCTCAGGTCACGCCAGCCGTCGTCGCGGATGCCGACGACGACACGACATCGTACGTCTACGAGCTCGTCGTGACCGCCCCGCCGTTTCTCCAAAATTGGACGCTTCCGTTGGACGTGGGTGCATGGAGTGCGACGATGAAGACACAAGACGTTGCGTTGATCGCGGCCGAGGCGTCGTCGGCGGCATGCACGGCGCTGAGTGTCCTCGCGACGCCGTCGGTGGTTGTCGCGACCCGCGGCGGCTGCTCCTTTACAGACAAGGCACGACGCGTGGCCGAAGCACAAGGCATTGGCCTGCTGCTCGTCAACAACATTGCTGGACCAGGTTCGACGCAAGTCGTTGCCAACTACTTGCATCATTGGCGGCATCGTGTAGGTGTCTTTCCCAAAAACATGCCACCGGTGGCCAAGCAAGACATTCCCGTCGCCATGTACGTTTGAGAATGCACAAGACGTTCTAGAACGAGCATGTGTATCCAGGGTCTCGCGCGACGAAGGAGACATCCTTGCCACGGTGCTCGACTACGAAGGTTGAACCCAAGACAATCCAGTGGTCTGATAACTTTCGAGCGTAGCCGCCGTCACCGCCACGTGGATTCGGACGCCGGGGGACGCACGAGTACATTCCCAACGGCCGAGTAGTCGTCAGTCGATGCTTTTGTGGCATGCAGTAGACGCGGAGACCCCCGAGACGCTGTCCATAGCATTCCTTCCAGCGGCATTTGGCGGCCAGATCCGCGCCGACAGTCCTTACCAAGTGGTCTTTTCGACGCCGATCAAGACGGCATGCCACCGAGACGACGTCCACGTGCGGGGAAAAGGTTCGGTCGTCGCCGTCCAGTGGGGCAAATGTTCGTTTACGCAAAAGGCCAAGTACGACCCTCATCGACCCGATATGACTTCCATTGGTCAACTTTAGAACGGTGCAGCAGCTTGGAGCGCAAGGCATGCTCTTGATCAATTTTGAAGACACGCCGATGGAAATGACGTCGGAAGGCGGGGACATGGACATCCGCGTCTGGGCCATCTCGTACGACGCAGTCGAAGTCTTGGCGAATTTGAGTGAGTGGCTAGGATTGGTCGAAGCGATGGCGAGCGGCTGCAGAAAATTCTAGACGCGTCCGTGGCGACGAACCGACCGCTCTTTCTTCGATTTGCAGGAGCGTAAGCCTTCGAATGTGCGCTTGCCAAACCAGCGGTCCCTGATACGAGTTTGTCGTTTGACCTCCTGGCCTCGTTTTACCGATGCGACTGGATTAACTTTATAACATTGTTCACATCGCCCGATGTGGATGTGGTGCGACTTGGATGTCTGACAAGCATGATTGCTTCAAGAGCACTCTGGTCACCTAGGTTTCCACAGCGGACTCGGGCACACCAAGTCCCGCATGCGAATAAGAGTATCCTGATCAACATCCCGGCATATGCACCCCCCAGCGGAGCTTGTCCATCGCAATGAGCCAATAATCGACAAATAGCTTTGCATCCTTCCCACCAATTCCACCCAAATCTAATGTCCTACTTCAGAGACTAAATCTGCCCACTGATATTCTCTCCAAGTCATCCATTGCACCTTGTATCCCGCATGAAGCGTCGTGCAAGCTGAATTTTGAGGCTGCCACGCAGGCAGTGACCGGATACACCATCCGTTTGACGTTGTCAGACCTCTCGGCGGTGCATCACTGCATGTCCATCGCGTCTTTGGAGCGCCATGGCGGCGATGATCGATCAACATCGCCGCCGTCATTGCACAACCCGACACAGTGTTCGTCAAATCACAATCGAGCAACATGGAAATCCAGCGATCTGATTGGTGGAGGGTTGCCATCCATTACATGTGTGACCAACGGCGGCGAATGTTGAAGGGCCGACACCGAAGTCGGCGGTGGAAATGCATATGGCACCTGTCATCACAAACATGGCGGCGCGCGACGTGTCTGGGAGAGACGACGCGTTGGGACAGCATCGCGGTTGGACATGATCTCCATGTGGGTGCTGACGACCGCGCTGTTCATTGTGCGGTGGGTGCGACGCCCTCGCAGGACCATCAAATCCGTAGATATGAAGCTACTTTCGAACACTTGGAATGAAATCCACGATGCATGCTGCCGTTGGCTGCCGCCGCTGCAACGCAGCAGCTGTGTGAGGGTGCAGGTGTTCCATCAAGGGAGGTGATCTCGCATGATCCACTCTCGATGATGATGGATGGGCAAGGCCTGGCGAGGTGGTCCCGCCGCCGAGTCGGCGCCCTACGTACAACGACGTGTGTGCGAGACGCGAGCGATCTTTTATGACTGGGGTCAGTTTCAACCAAGATCCCTTGTGATATGGAAGGCATAAAACGTAAGCGTTCGGAAACGTTTTATTCAACAATAGCTGGGACTGGACAGCAAGCCCCAGAACACAGAACAGCAGCTATGTGTGCCTCTGCCCCGCAATGACCGTGTCGCATATGCTTGGTGGCTACGGCGCAACACCCCTCGGCGCATGCGTTGTGTGGAGGCAGGAGGCAGGGAGAGAAGGCGACGACGAGGAGTGGCTGTAGGTACGCCCGCCGCCCTCTGCGCGGACCCGGCGTGAAGGCGGCATGAAATTTACGTTTTTCTATAAAACGTCCTTTTCGCACCCAGAGCCAAAAGGATTAAAATTGTACAGTCGCAATTGACAAAATATATAAACATATAGGCGACTCAGTATGGAAGATCGCGAAAAATAAAAAATGCTGGTTGTAATAAAATGCATGCTGCCTTGGCCGAGCTTGTACTTGATTGTTATACTCGCATATTCCATTCAACGCATGCCCACAATACAATCTGACAACAGCGGTCTCGCGGAGACTGCTCAACACACCGAGTTGCCGCCGCCGCCACTCTCTCCCTCGCGTCTCCTTCTCGAATTCTCACAGACGATGGACCTCGCGTACATCTGCAACGCCGAACAGCAACAAGCAGCCGCGGCGGCCGCGGCCGCCGCCGCCCACGCCAACAACGGCGCGATCGATTCCCTCCGCCTACCCCATCCCATCTCGACCCCCCCTCCGTCGTCGTCTTCCAGCGGCGGTGCTCCCATCGGAACGACGTGCTTCTTCAACGACTGCCATAAGGAAGTGCAACCGGGCTCGTGGAAATGCGTGTTCCACCGCAACCGCGCGCGCTGCCTCGTCACGGACTGCCAGAATCAAGTGTACGCGCGGAATCTCTGCGTCCGACATGGCGGAAAGAAGCAGTGCCAGCACGACGGATGCACAGGAAACGCGCGGCTGGGCAACTTTTGCTCCAAGCATGGGACGGGAAGCATCAAGAAGAAGTGCACGGAGGAGGGCTGCACGAAAATGGCGCACGCGCGACACAAATGCGTCCGGCACGGCGGCGGGCGGAAATGCAAGATGGATGGCTGCCAGACCCACGCGCGAAATGGCGGGTACTGCTGCCGCCACAACCGGCAGTTGGCCACGAAGCAGGACAAGTCTTCTTCCTCGACGGCATCCTCCCCGACCGCCGCGCCGCCCTCCGACTCGGCGTCCCCATACATGCGCTCGCCCCATGCCGGCGCCGCCACGAGCTTCCTCAAGGAAGAAGTCGTCGTCGGAAGCACCAACGGGCTTGAGATTTTGAACCTCACGATCGAGCGGTACAAGGTCGGCCAGGTTGAAGCGTCGCCCAAGCAGTACAGCGACACTCGAGAAAATGTATATGCTTAATCCAACGCTTATTTTATCACAGCCAAGTCGCCGCCGCCGCCGCCGCGCGTCGGTCGGTTGTCGCCGTGTGTGGGGGTTGTGACGACCACCACCACCGCTTGGGCATACAAAGAGCCAATCAAAACTCAAAACGGGTGCGGTTTTTACACCCCATTCGAGGCGTTCGGATTGGCTAAAAGTCGATTCCAATGGCAAGAATAAGCCAATGCGATCGCGCGGAATGGACAGCACACCCACGTCACGTCGTCGACAACGCATGGGCCGCCCGCGCATCTCTCTGCTGGCGCGGCGGTGGTGGTGGCACAAGATGGGACAAGGCAATACATGAGACGACGATGGCGCTCGCAGTGAAGAAGGACATGGAGGACCAGGCTGCTTCCGTCAACCGACGTCCCAACGGCATTCTCACAACCAGCAACACACCCTGCAAAGTTCGCCTCTTCGAATTCCCTCGAATGTCGTTGGAAGTCGCTTCAGTCCCCATGCTCCCGCATGGAGAGTGATCTGCAGATCCTCGATGGAAGCATGTGATGCGCCCAAGATGTGTGACTTGCCGCGCTAGGAGGATGCTTCCGAGCAGCGGCGCGTGCCGATGGCGCCTTTGTTCGTCATTCCACGCATGCAATCTTTTCAAACGCACGTGATTGGTCCATTTCAAATCGAATCCAATCGGAATCATGAGGATCATGGCGGAATCGCACCATCTTCAGGCGGCGGAAGCGCTCCATATGCAACCCCAAGACCATCTCTCCCCCAGAGCCGTAAAGGCAACCGGTACAAGCACTCCTTCTACCGACCCTTCGATCAGCGCATGAGAGACGAAGCGTCTCATGCATGACGACTTCATCTGGAAGCAACAGCGCGGCAAATATAATTTTCTCGCGGCATTAGATACTCTATCTCTCTACACAACGACGGGCTCGGGCGGCGTGCCAGGCGTGCTGCCTTCCTCGTCGATCACGATTGACCCTTCGACACTTGTCTCCTCCGTCTTCTCGACGTCGGCTTGTTGCTTGGTGTGCATGCGGTGGACTTGCGCCGACTTGCGGACGGCGACCACGACGGCGAGGACCGCGACGACCGCGAGGCAAGACACGGCGACGGCGCTGTGCGTGCGCTCGCGCTGGCGGTCGTGCGCGGCGGCCGCTTGGACGTAGGCAAAGTGGCTCGTGTCGCCATCGAACGCGTCGTCCGTGCCAAAGTACTGGAGCCAGCCGGCGCCGCGGCCGTCGAACGTGAGTTTCTGGATGTCGTTCATGCAACTCGTGTCGATCGCGTTCAAGTCGCCACCGTGGGCCACGTAGGACGCGAGGATGACGACGCCGCACGTGTTGCCGCCCTGGACGCGGCGCGTGGTGAAGGTCGTGCAATGGGCGGCGACGGGGAACTCGATCAGTCGGCGGTCGCCCGTCATGGCCGCGTACTGCGCGCGCGCGTACATGCGCTCGGTCTGCGCGTCCAAGCCGCCTGCCATGAGGAGCGCCGTGGACTTGGCAGGGACAGCGGCCGTGACGTTCCAGTACTTGTCGGGTTGGTAGAGGAAGCGGGCGCTCGGTTTGTGGCGGAA
The DNA here is from genome assembly GCA_009835185.1 of Aphanomyces stellatus. NCBI lineage: Eukaryota > Oomycota > Saprolegniomycetes > Saprolegniales > Verrucalvaceae > Aphanomyces > Aphanomyces stellatus. The sequence goes on from VJMH01000002.1 coordinate 32,635, forward strand.
TTCGCTGCACGCAGCGTCCTGGTTGCCGCTAAAGGCGCAGTATTGCTCGACGAGCGAGTACGTCGTGCCGCCCATGATGCCATCGGTAAAGACTTTGTAGAGTGCGTCGAACGTTGGCGTTGGGGTTTCCCACATTTCCGAGTACACGATCAAGCCGTAGAGGAGCTCCGAGTAGTAGAGCATGTCGTCTTCTCGGTTCTTGCCTTGGACACTCCATCGCCTGCGCAGACATATGAGACAAGACGAAGAGGTTGATGTTGACGATAACGACGTACGCATCTTGGCGGATGTACTTGTCGACAAACACTTGCAGCACGTTGACATCCTTGGGCTCGCACCGACGGAGGCGGTAGATCATGGCTGGGATCATCTCGCGGTACATTTGACTCATGACCATCGATCCAAAGAGCGATCTGAGCGACTCGGACGGCGCGCCAAAGCCAAGGTCGTCAACCATGTCGGCGCACGTGTTGACGCCGCGCGTCGCCGCGTCCGCGTCGAGTTTGGCGTACAAGTCCCACGTGAGCTGTGTCACGTTGGCGTGGTTGAACTTGGCACCGCAGAACGCATCCTGCGCACACATGTCGAGGAACCGCGTGCCGACGCGCGCGACGTCCTTGTCCCAGTTGGAGAACGTCGCCATCGATGCAAAGTCTGGCGCGCTCTGGCTCACGATGCTGTCGACAATGTACCCGCGGATCGCCGTCGACTCGAGCTGCATGAGTCGCTCGACGAGGTACGTGCCGTAGCTGAGCGCATAAACATACACTTCGTTGGTCGACTGCGTCGCTTCGATGACCTTTTTGAGGTCGTACGCGGCACTCGTGACTGAGAAGGCCTCGGTGTGGTTGGCGACTTGGAAGAGCAGGTCTTGGATGCACGCGGGGTATTCCTCGCTCGTGATGCCCGTGCCGCCGATGCTGCCCGACGTCATTGCTTCCGCCTACATCATCAACCACCAACCCATGAGGATCACGAACAAGAGGAGCGAGACGTACCGCTTCGCACGTCAAGCGACTGCTGCGACCTGTGCCGCGGTGGTCCATCGTGTAAACCGACACTTCTTCGTTCAACTCCCAGTAGACCGACGACATGAGGTTCTCCATGGCTGTGGACGAGTCCCCTGGCCCGCCTTGGAGCAACCAAATGACTTTTTCGGTGCCGGGTTTGACCTTGGCCGGGTCGGCGAGCTTTCGCTTCACAAAGACGTCGACAGTCTTCCCGCGGCTGTCATGACACACTTCTTCATGGCACATGGGCAAGCTGAACTCCCCGCATTCGTAGTTGGTGTAAGAGTTCAATCGGCGGCGGCCGTCGTCGTTGTGGTGGTGGTGGTGGTGGGCTTCGTCGGCCGCCATCGACATGGTCGGGAGGACGTTCAACGTGGGCAAGTGGCTCGATTTCGTCGCTGTTGCACTCACGGAGACGCGCATGTCAATGGATTTCATCTCGCAGTGATACCATCCATTGAAGGGAATGGATGCGGCCGCGGCGCCAGCGGCCATCGTGAAGACAAGTCCAAGCTTCATAAGGACCCGCGAGAATGTGGAATAGTGAGGACGACCTTCGCGTGCGATGGTTTCGCTGTATGGGGCCAGAGGGGATCCTTGCACGACAACGTTTTCATTCATCTCATGTCTGTAAATCATATCATTGCATACAAATTCTTGTATATAATTGTTGATAAAATTAAATTCACGCCCTAGTTGTCCATGAATTGGTCGTAACTTGCTTGTTCAGGAGATTGAGTGGTGCATTTATACTTGATTTCACTATACACGAAGAGCCCGCCACGTCGAACAACCCCCCAACAACGCCCGCCACCAAGTTGATGAATTCGAACTTTGGAAATCATGTGTCAGCCAATCAAAATAATTCAAATATGTCTTCTGCCAATCAAAACGCTCGGTCGTTTTGAAAACGTCGTCAACAAGTCGACCAAGGTGAGGATCGCGCATCTTGCCTGCGCCTTCGACCGCCCCACGTACGCGCGCGGTGCCTTTCTACTGCCTTCGTCGCTCGCCCGCCTCCACGAGCACGAGCTTCACCCGCATCGCTAGGTCCTTGTTCGTACTTGTCCGCCGGATGCACTGCAACGCGCCGGTCTCGGGCTTCACACACACCCATCCGCCCTGGCCAAACGCACTCGCAAAGCTGTACAGCGTCGTCCACTCCCGCCCTGCATCGAGCGCAAACTGTTCGTACGACTTGAGCGCCGCGCCTTGAATCTACGTCGCTATTGTCGTCGCCGCCCCATGTGCATCACGCGATGTCTACCTTGATGGCGCCAAACATGGTGATGCCGAGCCACTTCAAGCTCTCTTCATGCTGAAAGCCCCACACGTCGCCGTTCCCCGCGAGCGTGAAAGCACGAAAGATGCATGTGTCCGTCGCCGTGTCCTTGCTACCACGTTGTCATGTCCATATCCTTGGACAATCTTGTGTCCATACCAAAAGACGGGCTCGCCGTCGACATTGGCGAGGAAGCGCTGGGTTTGCTCTTCCTGGATCGCGCACCGGAATTTAAAGTCGATCGTGACGGTTTCGTTGGTGAGTTTGATGGCTTTGGCCGTCACGAGCCGCATGTCGTCCTTTGTCTTCTCGGACTTGGACTCGAGCCGGTCTAGCTGGGCGTTGTGTGCGTCGAGCGCATTCCCGATCGCCAGACTCGCATGTTTCATCTATATGCTAGGGTGACGACGAGACGGCGGAAGAGAGGTACCTCGAGCAATTGCGGGGTCAGCGCCTCCAAGAATTTGCGCTGCTCGATGTTGAGTCCTTCGGCATCGACCGACGCCGCCGTCGCTTGCGCGGGTTGGCGCGCCGTAGACGAAAGGTTGGATTGCTGCATCTCGGACCGGAACGCGCCAATAGACACAGCACGACCCGACGAGGATGAAATTCCAAGCGCGTCCGTGGATGGACTGGAATGCATCGCTTCGTAGTGTTCCATCAGCGCATGCTGCGAGCGTTGCGCGACGCGGCATTCCGGGCAGATAAATCCCATGGAGATCTACAGCATGTCTACTCAGGTAGGCTGGTCGATGTTCATCCTACGTCTGGAGTGGATCCCGCGCCCGCCGTCGACCGAAGCTGTGGCTCTTTGGTGAATTTGTTGTACAACCACCCCGACCACGTCATCCCGCTAGATGGGACATCGCGATGAACGACCATGCATGGAGAAGGACGCACCTACCGAACAACATGGTTCGCTTGCTTCACTGCCGCTTCTGTCAGGTCCAGGTTTCTCTCGGCGCGGTCCAAAGCCTCTACACGGGTGTGGGACAGTGTCCATGACGAGGGCAGATGGACCTGATTGCTGGCTGAGTGCAACAGAGGTTTCTCTTGCGATGTCGAGTGTCTCTGCCGTCGTCCTGAGGGATTCAATGTACTTTTGTTGCTGGCTGCTCAAGGAGTCCTGCCGCTGGACGGCGGATGCTTGGTGCGGCGGCGCGGCGGGTCTCATCGCCGTCGTCGGGATCTGAAAATCTATTTTTGAGAGAACAACACGCTTTATTATAATGCATCGCTCAAATTATCTTTTGTGTTCGTTATTGGAATGGGCAACATTTTATTCGGGGTGGGGCATCCGCGTGGGGCATATTACCCTTTGTCCCGGCGCTTTGCTCTAGGTTGCATTTGATTCGTCCAATAAACTTGTCTTTCAGCCAATCCGAATGATCACCATGATTGGGACAATTTGAGTCTTTGCCCCAAGTACACAACAATGAGAGACAGCGCCCGACGCCGCGAAATCCTTAACACCCTTCGGCGCGCGGAAGAAGCGCTTGATGCTTCCCCGCCGGACACTCCGCATGGAGACATCTTGGAGGAGCTGCGCCACCTTGCTTTGCTTCCCGGTGGTTTCGTCTCCAACGTACGGCTGTCTCTATACCCTGTGCCTTGCTGCAACATCCTCGTAGGACATCCGCAAGCGTGTGTGGCCTCTCCTTCTCGGGTTCTCGCCGGACGCCACCGCCGACTTTTACCGCGCCAACCGTATCAAGCTGCAGTTGCCTCCGTTTCCATCGACGGTGCATCCCGACGACGCGCAGATCCACATGGATGTGAATCGATCGTTGGGGGATTCGCGGTGGCGCGACGTCAAGGGACTCAAGCGCGCGGGAAAGCGGAAGGCACTCTTCTCGCTTCTCCATGCGACCATGTGCATCTCCCACGGTATGCGCCTCTTCTTCGTCATTCCCTCATCCATCGACAGAGACCCATTACAACCAAGGTTTTCACGACGTCGCGAGCGTCGTCCTCTTGGCGGTCGGGATGCCGCTCTCGATCCCACTCACGACGCGCATGAGTCAAACGTTCTTCCGCGAACCCATGCGCAAGAACTTTGACACGGTTCTCCCCGTCTTTCGCCTGTTGTATCCGCTCCTCCGGTCCCAGGACCCTGTCTTGGTCAAGCACATTGCGACCTCTGTCGTACGTCCTCGTGTCGAGATCCACTTGCTCACTTATCCCAGGACCAAGCGTATTTTGCGCTCCCATGGGTCCTCACGTGGTTCTCCCACCACCTCGACGCCTTCCACGACGTCGCGCGCCTCTTTGACGTCCTCCTCTGTTCCCATCCGCTCTTCTCGCTCTACCTCTCGGCGGCGGTCGGTCCACAGTCGCCATCATGCTCTTGTATTCATCCATCGCATTAGCTCGTCCTCCGACACAGACAAACGATCGTCCAAGTCGACGCCGACGACTTTGGCGAAATGCATTCGACGCTCCAACGACTTGGGAGTCGCATGGCCGACGACATGGACGCGACGATCCGCCATGCCGCCGACCTCTTCCACAACATCCCGCCGCAGGATCTCCTCGCCCAAGTGCATCCGTCCATGGACACACAAAGCTCGTGTCTCTTTGAGTTTCCATTCCCGCATCAACGCCGCCTCGGCGCCCGCGCGCCCCCGACTCCTAGGTACGTGTCTTCGTCTTGATATATCGTCATATGGGACTCTCCACAGCACGCGACAACTCGAGCGCAAGTACATGCTCTTTTTTGCCCTCGCCGTCGGTATCCTCGCAGCGACGCTCGCGACAACCCAGATTAAATAGAGAGTCTATTCGAGAAAGTTCTCCTCGAAGAAGAGGTATTCGCGGCACACGGGGCAGTTCTTGTCTCGCTCGGTCCATTCCAGCAGGCACGAGAGATGAAAGTTGGTCCGGTTCATGCCGCAATTGCACAACGTGCGGATCTTCGGGTTCGATGCGTCGAACGTGTCGAGACACATGACGCACTCGAGCTCGACGGGCATGGTCGCGTCGTCCGCGATGGCGGGGGTCAACACAGCAGGTACAGGCGGCGGAGGGGTTGCAGTCGCGTCGATCGGGGCTGGCGGCTTGGGAGACGGCGAAGACCCCTCTACATACGACGCAGATGTGTAAGACGATTCCACAACTCGACTGGTGCGCTTGGTGACTGTGTCGTCCGATCGCCGCGAGAGCATCACGTCGGCGGCATGCTGGTCGAGGTCACCCGAGCTACCGCTTCCGTTATGGGTCTTAAGGAGTCCTCGGGATTCGTGCGGGTGCTCAACATCGGGGTAGCCATGATCATGTGAGATGGAGCTATCCCGTCGGCGGCTGCGACTCGCGGAGAAGCTGTGGTCCAAGCACGAACACGTCTGACCCATCTTGACGAGACCGCGGCGAATTGGTGAACTGGCCTGTTCGAAGGAGTGCCACATGTACATCCATTGGCCAATCAGCATTGAGGAATTGGATATGGAGATTACAATAAAATTCGAAAATACTTATTTTCGCGAAAATAACTATTTGCCCACAGGGTATCAAATGATATGTACCCAATAGGAACTCATATTTCATCATTCAATTTTTTCATTGGTTATTAAACTGGATACTAAATACTATGATTGGTTTAACAAATCCCATATGAGGGTCACTTTTGCCGGTTGAACATCCCAGGATGTTTGCGTGCCGACAAAAAAAAGTTCAAAAATATTTAGGGAGATTGCAAAGGTTCGTTCAACCTGACGACGTTGGTCGTCTGTTGGTCTCATCTTCAGGAGAACGAAGACGAGGTAGATGGAGATGCAAAGCTAGAGCTTCTTCACTGGCGGAAGCTTCTTTGTCGTGCATTCCTTGAACGGTTCGCCAATGCCGTACGATGCGCTCGTCGTTTGTCTTGAGCTTCCATGGCTCCTACACAGAGACTCAAGGACGTCCGCCGCCAATCGCCTTACTTTTCACTCGCAAGCTTCTCCTGCAGCTTCTTGATGCGATTCTCATAGGTAAAGTCTTCTGGCTTGGAGTTGTCGATGTAGCATTGGCCGTAGTCTTGCCACCATCGCTTCGCAGCCATGCGCTCGCTTTCGATCTGCGCCGTCAAATTCGCTTGCTTGGATACATAATCGACTTCCTTGCCCGTGGTTGTCGTCGTTGCCGCAGGTGCAGTCGGCATCGTCTTGCTGTGTTTCCCACTTCTGCTTTCGGTCTACGTGACGAATTCCACGTCGTCCTCCCGGCTATGTTTAGCCCCAACGGGCCAACGCCCACACAAATCAAAATGGCGCCTCCCAGCATCTTTCGTTGCATCCAAGTGCGTCATTCTCCCTTACAGTGTAAACCTGCTACGTCCTGCCATGCTTCCTCTTCACCGTTCATTCGGCAAAACCCACCCATTTGTTTTTCCAACTTGTACACTTAGATATGCTTATTCCATCTTGGACAGCGTGGGGGAGACGGTGAAGTCCGCTTCCGTGCGCGCCTTGATGTCGTCGACCGTCGTGTCGGGCGCGTGTTCAATCAAGACGAGGCCAGTCGGCGTCACGTCAAAGACCGCCAGCTCCGTGATGATGCGGTTCACGACTTGCTTGCCCGTGAGCGGCAGCTTGCACGACTTGAGGATTTTGGCGCTGCCATTCTTGGCATTGTGTTCCATCGTCACAACGACGCGATTGCCCGACCCGACCAAGTCCATGGCGCCGCCCATGCCCTTGACCATCTTCCCGGGGATGATCCAGTTGGCCAAATCGCCGTTCTGTGCGACTTGGAGTGCGCCGAGGATCGTCAAGTGAATGTGGCCGCCGCGGATCATCCCAAACGACTCGGACGACGAAAACGTCGACGAGCCCGGAAGGTACGTCACGGTTTCCTTGCCGGCGTTGATGAGATCCGGGTCCTGTTCGCCCGTCTTGGGGTACGGACCCATGCCCAATAGACCATTTTCGCTCTGGAGCACGACCTTGACGCCCGCGGGCACGTAGTTGGGCGCGAGCGTCGGCAAGCCAATGCCAAGGTTCACGTACATGCCGTCTTGGAGTTCCTTGGCCGCGCGCTTGATGATGCGTTCGCGGTCGGGTGTGACCTTGGCGCTCTTGGCATTGTCCGAGACCGTCAAGCGTTCGATGCGCTTTTCGTTCTTCGACGCTTTGAAGATGCGCTGGACGTAGACGCCGGGGACGTGGATCTCGTCGGGGTGCAATTGGCCGATTTCGACCAATTCTTCGACTTCGACGATCGTGACCTTGCCCGCCTTGGCCGCGTCGACGTTGAAGTTGCGCGTCGTGCCGCGGAAGACCAAGTTGCCGTCCTTGTCGCCCTTCCACGCCTTGACCAACGCAAAGTCGCCCGTGATGCCTTCTTCCATCACGTAGTTGCGGCCGTCGAATTTACGGACTTCGCGCGCTTTGCTCGGAATGTCCACGGACCCATCGCTCTTCAACTTGATGCCGAATCCACCTTCTTGGATGATGGTCCCGTAGGCAGTGGGGGTGAAGAAGGCGGGAATGCCGGCACCGCCCGCGCGGATGCGCTCGGCGAGGGTCCCTTGCGGCGTCAATTCGACTTCCAATTGACCAGAGAGGTACAACTTTTCAAACAACGCGTTTTCGCCGACATACGACGAGATCATGCGCTTGATCTGACGGGATTGAAGAAGCAAGCCCAACCCATAGTCGTCAACGCCGGCGTTGTTCGAGACGCAAGTCAAGTCCTTGGCGCCTTGACGGACCAATGCATCGATAGAGCTTTCGGGGATGCCGCACAAGCCGAAGCCACCGACGATCCTAATTGCACACACATGAGATCACATGGTCCGCCTACTACATACAATTTCGAGCCACTCTTGATGTCCTTGACGGCTTCGTCGGCGCTCGTAAACACCTTGCCGCTGCTGAAGAAGCGTTGGGCGCTAAAGGTCGACGTCGCGGGGAGCGACGAGTGGAGACGGCGAACTTGGCGGAGCATTGTGGCCACAAGCGAGTGCGTTTCGAAATGAGCGTTCGGATTTCAGATTCCCTTTTTTGCCACCATAAGTATACAAACACCCAGTCAAAGATTTCAAAGCCGCTCAATATGGCATATCCAGTTGAAGTTGAAGATAAAAACAATGTTTCATTTAAATCCATTCCACAAGGCAGAGCAGTCTGCAACGGGTTGCAGCGACAGGAGGTTTCTGTCCAGCAATCGCTTTGTTCCCTCCAATTCCATCTTGCTTGTATTCATGCATAGTTCCCATCGAACGCAGCGCCCGTTGCCACCATTGCGGAAAACAATTTCATTTATTCACAGCCTGAATATCAGAGAAGTCGCCACGGATGTACAGTGTAGGTAGTATATAAATGCTCCACGTCGATTACTCGCCATTGTGTTTCGTGATCCATTTACCCGTCATCAAGGCCGATATCACAAAATATCACCATCATCGCACGTTCGAGTGCCTTGCCAGCCAGCGGTCCTTGCCAGAGGAGCGCCATGAAGCGAGTGTCCCCCTCACACCGTCTCATGGCGAGGGGCACATCAGGAAAGCTTCATGGAGAACGCTGCTCAAGGGCATGTTGTCTCCTTTGATCGACGTCTCGTGCGTGCGAGGAACGCCCATCCGCCCTCTCGTCCTTTCGTCACCCGCCAATCCCATGCTGATGACAAATTGTCCCCATGCCAGTCAACACGGTCCGTGGATATTTGTAAACTCGACGCTGATTGGTCCGTTCATGTTGGCCTTTCTCCAACTTCAACGTGCGATCCAGAGAGTCCGCGCGCGGCGGCACGCGACCAGGAAACTGCAACAAGAGAGGATGTGCTTTCATGGGCCTATATGTTTACTCTTTCTTCTTTCGTTGGCCACCGCCACCGCCGCCGCCATGCGGGCTATTGGTGGTCGCCGGCAAAAATTCCCCCAAAACGACCTGTCTGGAACTGCTGCTGCTGCTGGTGCTGCTGCCACTACCCCGTCCACCGCCACCTCCGCCACTGCCTTTCTTCTTGCGGCTGTTGGGCGACGGCCGCGGCGGTCGCTGATACAACCCCTCTTGACTGTTTCCTCCTTGTGGGTAGTTGTTCTTGGGGTTCCCATTACCGCTCTGTCGCCGCTGCAGCGCACCATTGAGTGCTCGTAGCGCCGCTTCCACGAGTCGCTTGGCGACCGCCATCTGTTCTGGCGTCCCAAGGAACTGATAGTATGCCTCCTCGCGCATCTTTTTCACCCCGTGATACGACACCCGCGCGCCGCTCTTCTCTTCCACTTCCTTGATGCGCGACCCTTCTCGCCCAATGAGTCGACCGTCAATGTTGAATTCATCGCCAGCGTGCAACGCCTATCGCGTTCGTCAGTGTCCACACGATCTACCTCTCGTACCTCAGAAGGCAGCATCTCGCGGAGTGCAAGTCGTTCCGCGGATGTGTCGCTGCATGTGTCGGACATTGAGTCGGATGTTGAAAACGAATCGCTGTGGGACATGCGCGACGAGCCAGCATTGGACGACGACGACGACGAAAGGCCCACGCGGCGCTTCATGAGCTGGCCTTCCGAGACCATCTTTTGGCCTTCGTCGCCTTGGCCAAGCTTGATTTTGCACTTGCCGATTTTTTCTACACACTCTCGTCGGCATCTATTACAGCATATAACAATGGCCCACCGAGGCAAAACCCCACTTCGCGCGAGTCGGGCATGAGGATGCGCCGCAGAGCCAGCGCTTCCAAGTACACATGTTCGGCCTCGCTGTACTTTTCCTGCGCGACCAATATCCGACCAACATTGAGCAGACTCTGCGCGACGCGGTCGTTGTCCTGCTGGTAGTATTGCTTGCGGATCTTGAGCGCCTCCTTGCAAAAGATTTCCGCGACGGGGAACACGCCTTGCGTGTACTTGAAATTGCCGAGGTTGTTGAGTGTCGACGCCGTATCAGGGCTGTTTTGCCCGAGCTTTTTCCGCCGGATGTCGAGCGCACGGTTGTACATGGTCTCGATTTCCACGTGCATGGCTTTGAGTCGCTCGTCTATTTCATGGGGTGGCTTTGTCCTAACACACACATCATTGTATCTACCAGAAATAAAAAATGTACCCGCCGCGGTTGGGCTTCTTGTCGAGCGATTGCGAGAGAAAGAGCGCGAGGTTGTTGAGACTCTGAGCAACTTGTGGGTGGTCTTTTCCGAGCTGGTCTTCCCGGATTGCAAGCGATGTCATGTACAGCTCCTTGACATCGTCTTCTGTTTTGTGCAAGACACCTCCCCAGCCAAATTTCGACTCTTCCTTCTGGCTTCCCATCTGCAGCGCCGACTTGTAAAAATTGCCCAAATTGTTCAAGCTCGTCGCGTAGTCGGGGTGTTGGCTCCCGAGCACCTACAGTCGTTGTCGTCAAGAGTTAAAACAAAACAAAACGCGAGTACCCGTTCACGCATGGCTTTGGCTTCGATCAACAGCGTCTCGGCGTGTCGAAAGAGCGTTCGATTCACTGCCAGGAAACCTTTCCGCGTGCTGAGGCAAATGCCAAGGTAGTTCATCGCTTCGGCGACATGCGAGTGGTCCGTTCGTCGAAGCACGTCCTTTTGGACACGGATCGTTTCACGGTACATGTGTTCGCTCTTGTTGTACTCCATCACGTCGTAGTAGGCATACCTACGTCGTCGGTCAAGACAACACTCACACGACGGACATGATCTACCCCATCTCCATGAGCATGAGCACTTCGAGTGCCAAGAGTTCCATCACGCCCGAGCACTCGCACGGCGGCGCGTCCTTGCCAGGAGTCTCGTACGTCGACAGCGGCAGCGTCGTCGTTGCGTCCAACCCCAAACAATCCATTAATATAACAGAGTCGTTTTCGGCGTGGCCGCACTTGCAGTTGAGCACGCGCGCGCCCCGGCTCAGTTGAATCGACGTCTGGAACAACTCCATGCGCTTGCGCGGGTCCAACCGGACGCGGAAAATGAAGCGTCCCCGGACAATCAAGTTCCTAGTGGACAAATCAGCCGAGGTCACGAAGAGTGCGATCGTCGTACCCGTACAGCAACACGTCGACGATGGGCGTGTACTGCACGTCGTCCATCGAGGCCTCGGTCGCCTGGAGCTCCCGCGCCGAGTCTTCGCTGTGTCGCGCGAGTTGTTGGCCAATCCGGAGCGCCGACTCAATGTTGGAACGGTTTTCATCAAAGAGCACAAGGTGGCCCGAGTACCTACACGACCATTTCATACAAACAGAAAAAGACCCGACACGGACCGGAATTTGTGGGACGCCGTGGCCAGCACCATGCAATAATGCCGCACAAAGCGGCGACGCCACGTGAGAAAGAGCGCGTGGTTCTCGGCGCTTTCAAAACTCATCTTGTTGGCTTCGTCTTCAGCAAACAGTTGAATCATGTTGTGGAGGCGGTAGACGGACGGCCTTGTTAGATGGTGCGGCAGCCGGTGTTGCTTGACGCGTTCGAGGAGCGACCAGTTGTTGAGTTGCTCAAGCGCGTCGAGGGCGCAGCGGACGTCCAACACGCTCGTCAATTTTTCTTCGCGCGATTCGAGGTTCAAGAGGCAGTACGATTCCGAGTTGAGCGCGTCGTCCTTGTTGTCTAAAAAGTCGTCCAGCTGAAAGAGCTTGTGGCCCAGGCTGTGCTGACTCGTCACGCTCTGCGTCTCGTCGATCTGACCCGTGTGTGAAAGCTGCCGCGTGAGCGTGCTCAGCCGCGCGTCCGACAAAATAGACGGCGACGACTGCGATTTCCCGAGCACGGCGTCGTGTGTGTCGACGCCCGCGACGGATTGCAACACGGCCGCGGCCGCGTGTCCGTCAAAGACACCGCGGAAAAGACCGAGCGCCATGAAGGCACGCTGGAGCGGCTGGTCCAAATGCGTAAACGACGACCGGATGCACCGGTCGAGGCATTCCTTTTCGCCAGCGTTGGGGAGGCCGGCAAAGCGCACGAGCCGACATTCTTCACCCTGCCAACACGATGATGGTCAATTCCTCCCACAATAGTAATAAAAAATACCTCGAGCCGTTCGATGAGGTCGTGGGCCGTGAGATTTGTCCGCGCGTTGGCAAGGACCCGCCCGACGACACGAAGGGCCAGCGGGAGGTAGCCGCAGATGCGCGCGAGTGTCTTGGCTTCGTCCATCGTGCACTGCGGCGCCGAGAGGCGGAGGAGGTCCGTGGACGTGTGGGGCGGGAGTTCGGAAATCGAAATGTGCTGCATGGTTACGTTGGGCACGACGGGGCAGCGGCGCGACGCGAGGAGGAAGCGCGTGTTTTGGCTCGCGGTCGAAATGAGCTGGCCCAACCATGCCTGGCATTTCTGTTCGTCTCGATCGAGCAGCTCTTCGACTTTGTCGAGTACCAAGAGGCATCGCCGCGTCCTGTGCAAAAACACATTGAGAGATGATGGCCATGATGATGCGACGGGTACCCCAATTCGGCAAACACTTCGGCGTCTGAACTCGACTCGGACTCGCCCGTGGGCAGACCGACACTGCGTGCGATGGCATATCGGACGGCCGAGAGCTCCAGCCCTTCGAGGTCGACGTAAAAGACACCGTCGGGGCAGATGCGACGCTGGAGAATGTAATGCGCGGCGGCCATCGCGAGCGAGCTCTTGCCAATGCCAGGGGCGCCCGTGCACACCTAAACCAATCACAACAACCGATCGACGACGACGCACGCACCGTCACATTTTCTTGGACGATCGCGCGCACCAAATGATAAGTTTCAATGTGTCGGCCCATAAACTACGTGATAAAAAGTGAGCCAACCTGGTCTGACATTGATATGTACCTGTTTCGGCATGGCGGGGATGTTGGACGGACACGGTTGTGTCAAATCTTGGTACTTCCCGCGGGGTAATTTCGGAAACACAACGACGTCGTGGTCGTCCGAGTGGCCCAAGAGGAGGAATTTGCTGCTTTCGTCGTGGGGCCATGCCAATGTCTGACCCTTGCAGCAACATTCATGTGGCGAGTGCTTGGCATGGTGACCACCGGTCATGGCCCATTTGCATGTCTTTTCGTGGAGATGGCTACCGACGACGTCACGACCCGAAAATGATATATGCGACAACGTACGCGCAACAGCAGGCGCGGCGGGAATTCATGTCGGGGCTCACGCGGACGGCGGTCTTGGCAATCTCAAACGCCGACGCGACCGTCCGGCCTGAAAAGAGCGACAAATAAAAATGTTTGGCAAAATCGGTCGCGGACGCGTCGACGATGCGCGAGTCCGAGTGGACGGCCACGACGTGCGGGACGCCCGCGTCGACAAAGACCCGCGCGAGCTTTTCGCTGTGACACGAGCTCACAAAGACGACTTGGAGTGATTCTGTCCCGCCGGAATGAAGAAGCTCGCTCAACATGGCGGTCGAGATGAGCTGCGTGCCGCCGAATTTGTTTTCAAAGCAGAGTTTGTCTTCGTGGCCGACGCCATGGCCCGAGAAGTGAAGCACCTGACCATGGTCACGGTCGAATGAGGAAGGGAGAGATGGAGCACCCGAATCTGCCACGCCGTGAGGAGCGTGCGAAACGCGTCGACGGTCGCGACGTCGTACAGCGCTTGGATGCGTTTCTCCTTGAGGTTCCGCTCGAGGATGTTCTGGAATGCCGATCGCTCGAGTTCCAAATCGAGTTTGTCCATCGGAAGCATGAGCTTGCCCTCCCGCGCCATGCGTTCGAGGACCAAAGGAGCCGCATGCAGTACGGCGAGGTCCAGCACGTTCTCACTACACGCAGTTGGACGTGCACGACGACGACGACGGTATTGTACCTGGCGTCGCTGTGTTCTTTGATCGCTTTGAGGATCGCCGACCGATGGCCAAGCTTCGCGACGTGAAGATCGACCTTCAATGTTAAATGGTCCAACTCGACTAGACACGGCCCATCGACTTCATTGTCAAGGAAGTGCTACGCAGGCGGTGATCACTATGACGAGATGCACAAGTCTACCTCTGCATAGTCGCCAAATCCCTTCTCGCGCAGCCAGTCGGCGACCTGCTCGCACGTCCACGCCTCCATCGCGGTTGCGCCACAAGAAAAGAAGGGAGATGCAAATGAAGCTGGTCGGATTTTAGCCAATCGGCGCGCTAGATTCGACCTGCAATTGCATGGACCAATCAAAACGCAGGATCGACGGTCGTGCCCACAATCAGAAGAAAGTCGACATCAAGATCTTCGTGCGCGGGAAGACGACGACGGCGCTCAAGCAGCGACAAAGAATTGCGCGAGAAGAGAGAGGTTGTCGCCGAAAGAGACATCAGGATGATGAGTTCACCCCGGAGTTACGGCGTGTAACGTCGGACGTTGCGTTCAAATTTAGCACCCAGCTGGGCAGACCATTCTTGAGGCAGGCAAGCACCACCAGCGGCAACACCATGAACCCCGCAGAGGAGACGCGCATGCGACCCAGCACCCCCCGTCCGTCGTCAACGAGGCCGCCCAAGTTCCACTCGAAGCTCAAGCAGACCATTTCAGAGTCGAAGATGCTTCAGATCCTTGACCACAAGTTGGACGAGAACGCGAGCAACCAAGACGACGACGGCGGCGACGAATTGGTGTCCGACTCGACCATGATCGCCGTGGAGGAACACCCCCAGGAGGAAGAGGTACTTTTGGATGGCATGACGAAGGAGATCATCATCGTTGGGATACATGGCGGTAGGGATTTGACCGCCGCGGCGTCCTCCACACGATACGTTCGATCCATAAGCAAACCCACGGCGGCGGTATCAGCCATCGCTCCTCGTAGTAGTCTTTGTGCATATAACATGGATTCATACATGTTCATGCCGGATTTCGTTGGCATTGTACATATGCTTTTTGTCTCCTACACCTGAACCATATTGCTCGATGTATATGACGTGGCATGCCGTCGGCGCCGTACTCACACGCCGCCTATTTATACGCACGCTCCTCAGAGAACAAGCCATCTATTTTAAGTTCTCTCCACCGTGCCAAGATGGCGCCCCAAGATGCAACATCAGACAGTCATAGCCCAGACTTTGACTCCCGCATTGACGACGGACCCATGGGCATCAAGTACTCGGTGCAGGCGATCTCGCAGAGCCAGGAAGGTCAGCTCAAGCTGCATGTCAAGTACTACAAGTGGTTGCGCATTTGTTGCCCGGACTTTGCCGTCGAGTCCGTCCAGATCACGCCGCGCATGCGCGAGATCGTTCTTGCGAATTGGGACAACATCTCGGCGGGCAAGACGCCAGGCATGGTCCTGCATGTCAACGACGCGTCTTCACCCGTCGTCTACTTTTACGATCGGTTCTACGGCACGCTCTTCAAGCAGTCGCCCGAGGTAGAGCCTATCGATTCAATCTCTGCATCTTCGTCCTCCTCCTCGCAGGTCAAGCCGCTCTTTCGGTCGTCCATCATCGTCCAAGGCAAAGCACTCATCTCGATCGTCCAAACGATCGCCAACACGACCAACTGCAACAATGCGATCGAAAAGATTGTCGACTTGGCGTACCGCCACAACAAGTACGGGATCAAGATGGGCTACTACAACGCGCTCGGGATCATCCTCCTCGACGCGCTCAAGGAATGCACAGGTGAGCCCATGTGGGATGCCGAGCTCGCGACGGCGTGGCACAGTGTCTACTCGTTCATGATGATCGCGATGGCGCCGATCTTGTATCACGGCACGACCGAGCCGACTGAGAAGGAGAAGGAAATGGCCAAAGTCGGCAAGTTCCATCACACGATGACGATCCGACGGCCCGTGGAAGTCCAGCCCACGGGTAGCGCGTTCACATCGGTCAACCCTGGCGCGTGTCCAGTCGTGGGAGCCAACACAGGGCAATGCCCCGTGCCGCATTAGTCGAGTTATGTCCAAAACATCGACGTGTACATGCCCGAGAGCGGAAAGAGAAGCGACGAAAATGCGACGATGCCGCCGACGTAGACGATGAGAATGGCTACAAAGCAAGACGAGATGAGGACGACAATGCATTCGGAGGGAGATATGGACCGGTCCGAAAGGGCTGGAGGGGATGGTCGGTCGAGAGGAACGAGAGGTCGGGAAAGCCCATGATGTTGCAATAGGCATGCACGGCAAACGCGACAAAAAAGTGTCCTGGGGCATGGGTGAGGCGTACGGAGCAGGACGGTGTACCTGTGCGCAGGAAGAGAAAGCTGGCGTAGATGCCAAAGACAGTCGTGTAGAGAAATTGAAACACTAGAGAGAGGTGAGGTCGAGATGAGAGAGAGTGCGTACGGACGATCGCGAGTGCAGTTAAAATGGGCTTGCCGGAGCGAATGTGGTCGACGAAATGATGGGCGTGGGCAACACCGAACGCAAGCGGACTCGCAAAGACGGTCCCATTGATGGACCAGCCGCTGTCCAAGAGAAGGGGAAGCATGCAACTTCGAAACGCAAACTCTTCCGTGAGGGGGCCCTGCAATCGGTCACATGATGGACAAAGTAGACACGTACGAAAACTATCGTACGCAGGGCCGACATGGGCTGGTGCACCACCATGCGATAGAGCTGCGTCTGCTTGAATGCGCCGCCCCACGTCGTCTTTTCGGCGTCCTTGATGAAGTAGACTTCGAGTGTGTTGGAGAAGAGGGAGCCGGCAAAGAGGAGCATGGTCAGTGCGACGGCGAGTAGCGTCGCGACCGTGGTCTCCTCTACCTTCCAATGGAAACCCAATTTCAATGCGAACGTGATGTCCTTGTCGGCCCGCTACGTGGAAATGAGACGTTGTATGAAGGTCAAGCACCTACTTCGTCCGAGAAGTAGCTCAAGTAGACAGGGAACAAGGCACATGCAATCGAGATGAGGAAGAAACGCGCGAGAATCTAGCAAACATTACCACGAAGGCGTCACGAAAATGCGGATATGTTGAAGGACACTCACATGACGAGGGTGGTCGCGCGGCAAGACGCGGATCTCGCGGGGGCAGCAATAAAGCACCCCCACGTACATGGCGGCCATGCCGAGGCAGGACGACACGGCCTCCACCGAGCTCACAGCATAGCGCATCGTTCAAAAACCCACACACGTCGTGCCCGGATAATCTTACGGATACGAAAATTGAAATGCTTTGGTCAAATTAGTGCAATCCGCTATATTGACAGAGACTGCAAACCTGCAATTGCCTCAACGAGCCCGTCGATGGCGGCTGGATTGACATCCCCGCCGCTTGCGTGCAAGTGGTGGAAGCACAGCATCATGACAGACGGTGCATGCCGCGCCACCGCCGCATGTAGTATTCGACCGACATGGTCTGGAAGATACACTTGCTTCAAAGTGGACTCGACCGCCCGAAGGAGCGCTGGCATGCCGAGTCGGTGTGCGACGGCCGCCAAGTCAACGAGCACATCACAGTCCAGCGCGATTTTGCTTGGCGGGGGGCGTTGACAGACCTGGAGGAAGTAGTTGAGGCAGCTTGCATCCATGGGCGGCATGGAAATCGAGGCCACGGCAGGGTCGCGCTTGAGAATGCCTCGAATGTGGTGGCTGGTGTGGGCGATGGCGGCCTTGGCGACGGTGGTAGCGACGCCACTGGGCCACACTAGCTGCACTGTGCCAGTGACGAGAGGAAGACTGTCTTCCTCGCTTGTCGTCCCAGGGTCGCAGAGCGAGGAGAGTGCGAGCAAGACATGTTGTCGGACGTCGGAGCTCTCCATGAGAGCTGCCCGTGTCGCGGGCAACCATTCGTCCATGGTCCATGACGAGGCGGCATCTGTCTTGGCGGCGGCGACGAAAAGGATTGCCACGACGATGTTCTTGCGCAGGAGGGAATTGGTGGATCGCACGAGGGTCGTGAGGAGTCGCGCCAATGCGTCGGCGTGCATCTGCACGAGGAGAAATCGCTGGCATGGCCGCGAGGTTGCCGCCGTGGGTTGGAGCAAGAGGGACACGCAACCTTGCTCGACGAGGTCATCGACCACATGCGTCGGGTCGTCTTCGTCGGGTGGCCTCTTCAGAAGGACGTCCAAGACGTCGGCAGCCGTCCGCGCGACGGACGTCTCCATGTGGAACGTCGCCAACCACGAGAGATGGATGAGGGCTCCGGAGATGCGCATTTCGGCCACGGTGGTCGACGCGATGGCGTACCCAGGACAGACCAAAAGCTGTTTGCAGGCACAAAGGACCGCGAGCTGTGTTGTGGTCGTGGACGCGGAGAGGAGGGGCCAAAGCACGCGGAGCAAACCATGTTCCACGAGCAGCTTGCAGACGAGGGGCTGATGGTGCATGCACGCCGCGAGAAACGGAACCCCGACGTCGGGTGACATGGGGACCACATTCGCCAAGACATGCTGGAAGACCGCGTCGGATTCGTCCATGTCTTCAAAGCAGCCGGGGGAATGGCGAACGCAGGACGTCAAGCAGCGTAGGGCTGCGTGTTGGAGGAGCACATTGGTGGCATCGGCGGTGAGGACAAGGAAGACAAAGGCGTCGATCGCGCCCGCCGCGCACACGCGTTCGACTTGGTGTGCATGAGTGCAAATATGCGTCAAGGTCATGGCCACGAGCTCCACCGTGCGTCGCGCGACAGGATTGGACGGCTCGAATGGCGCCACGAGCTTGACGCAGAGAGCGTCGATGCAGTTGGCAGCCATGAGACACTCTTGGATTTGATGCTGGAGCGTCGCTTGCGGCAAGAGGTCGCTCTGGGAAAACACGCCATAAAGACAATGCGCCACCGCGTGTTCAATGTCGTCGTGGCCACACCCGATCAAGGCGATCAAGGACAACCACAAGGTCGTGTTGCCTGTCAAGTGCGCCAAGGACGACGGCCATTTCTCCTTGCTTTGCAAGTGTTGCCAGAGGTCCCTCCAGAATGTCAAGACGCCGTGTTCTACGACGTAGACGTCCACCGCCGACCGCAGCCGAAGGGGGTAATGCGTCATCATGCGAGGAAACCCATGAGGGATTTTGATGAAACGGTTGTGCAATGTGCCAACGTAACCGTCTCGCGCAGGTCCAAACTGAGCTTGCATTATTATTCAACTGTTCTTCTGCAAGAGATTCTTCGCGGTCAACATCATGCACGTGGGATGGCGCGAGTTGGGTGAGCGCTTGTTGATGTCGTCGAGATCTGTTGATTTTTTGTCCTTGTGCATTTGCATACAAAACCACATATATTATTTTTCGAAGCTGAAATGTCATTTGATTGGCTGTTTTCAGTTTCATAAGCCAATCAAATCATGTCTTGAATTCGACCCAAAGCCCGCGACGTTTAAATCGAATCCAGCCCGCCACAGCGATCGGCCACCTGCCCTTTCCGTCGTCATGAAGGCGCAAGGCATGCGAAGGGAGAAGAGACATTCATCGGTCCATGAAGTTAGCACATTCCCACCTGCGCTATGCCTGTGTGGATCGTCTGAGAAAATACAACGCATGGAAGTCGACAAGGAGCAGCTCTCGTTGGCGAATCGACAGCTCGCTGCTGCCCTGGTAAGTGACTGACATCATATGACGGAAGCTCTCACCTTCCACGTATTCAAACGACAGAATGCAGCAAAAGCTGAACTAATCACAGGTATTCGATCAGTGATATGTCTCGTCATTGATGCACCACAACTTATAGCAAAGAAAAAATGCTCCAGGGCAGACATCATGCTGAGTAAGTGTGTGTCATGGAAACCAAATGTTGGCTGTCTGGCTGATATCTTGCATCACAGTGCAGCATCATGTGGAGCGTGTACGACTGATTGAAGAAATCAAGGTGCTTCGTCAAGCGAAGTCAAGTAGCGAAATTGGTATCCAATGCGATCTACAGGAGATGGTGCGTGTAATCCGGTTTATCCCAGCTTCTGATCTTGTTCAGTCGGTAGAGCAGTTCCGCTATTCAAATTCCACGCCCATGAAATGCTTGAATATTGGCGCGCCACCATCTCATTCATTCCGCTTCCTTGGCACCGTTGCAGAAAAGAAGTGTATGCGAGATACCAATCCAAAAAAATTCTCCTTGCCTAATTCAAAGGCAAAGTTGCGCCAGGTACACACATGTATGACACAATCCACTCGACGATGTCGCTTGTAATATCCTAGCCTTTGTCGGTTTTCCGCCCAAATCCAATGGAGACTGTACAGGAGACTCCTCCAAGAAAACGGTGCCTTCTGACACCGGACAAAGAAAACCAAGCACCCTCGCAATGCCAAGAAAACAAAAGTCATCGCGATGACGAAGAAATGAATCCTGAAATGGCTTCACTGTTGGACGCGTGTGTGATGGACGGGCAGTCACCAATCAGAGGGGAAAATGTACAGGCTTTGTGATGATATTGGCCAGCTCACAGGTTTTGGTAGCGCAATGCCAATCGCACGCCCACGAAAATGTTATCTTCAAACCCGTCACCAACATCTAAGAGTAACCGATTGACCCGGCGAGGGACCAACATACCGCAATACAAAGAAATCAGCCTCAAGCGAAAAATGCGCCAGGTACACGCGTGCCCATGTATTGCAACCGCACCATCACATCTCTCACTAGGGTGACCCGTTCACATTCTACAAGTACATCAAGTGAATGTGTATCATTTGGTTTACGAGCCCCGACCACTACGGCAACTTGGTCTTCATGCGATGGTTTCGCGGGAGGTAGGCCTGACTTGTTGGATTTGTAAAAGCATCAATATATTTGTCTTGGAGCACTTGTTTGGCTTTGCGCGCAAATTCCTTCTGCTCCCTTCGAATGATGCGTCCATCGGGCAAGCGCACGAGGATCGAATTGTTTGGAAGCACAGTATTCGGGGGCACGACAACACTAGTGCCGATCACGCAGTCGTCTCCGATGACCACTCCGTCGCCAACTTGGCATTTGGGTTCAAACCAGTTGTTGTTTCCGATGGACTTGCCCTTGATCACACATCCGCTTTCAAACAAATTGTTGTCCCCCACAGTCAAGAGAACAGTTGTTGGAACTCCGTCGGCAGCCGGACTCAGCACCGCCATATCGTCCAAGATGTTTCTCTCTCCGATCATCACTAACACTTGAGGGGGTGACCCTTTCGGCGCATTCGATATGGAAACGCTGCACTTGGGATGCAAGACACACTTGGCACCAACGTGGACGCGGGTGACGTCGACGTCGGCTTCGTCGCAGATGAACGACATGCAAGATCGAATCGAAGCAGTCTCTGCAGGAAGGAGGTGTTGGTTGTGATTGGTTTAAAACTTTAATTTTCTGATTGGACAAAATATAATTCAAATGTGTTTCATTGGCAGTTATTGTTTTGGAACCACAGGATTGGTCGGTCTGGGGAACACACACAAAACTCAGCTCCAACACGATGAGCAAACGCAAGGAGGAACAGCTCCCCGCAGGCTTCTTCGACGACCCCCTTGCCGATGCGAAGGCAAGGAAGATCAATGTAAAGGAAGAGGTAGCAAAGGCTCAAGAAAGAGAATGGCAAGAGTTTCAAAGCTTTGTGGCGGCCGTCGAGACCGAAGAAACGAGCGAAGACAAGGCCAAGGCCGCTGCTGAAGAAGTTGAGGAAGAAGAAGCATTGGAGAAACTGCAGCAGATGCAATATTTGAACAGGGTGAGGAAGACTCTTCTGCAAGTCACGCAAGTGGACGACGAAGTGAAAGAAGAGGAGACGGCCGAGCTACAACCGACCGACGAAACAGCAGAAGACATTGTGTCTCAAGTTATGCAGAAGCGAGTGGAAGAAGAACTGAAGCGAAAGAAAGAGGAGGAAGAAGCTGCAAATGACGATCTCGACGATCTTCTTGACTGGAGAGCAAAGCGCTCATGAGATAAAATCAATGAAATCAACATCGGAAACCTCGGAAACGTCCATACATTTCCGATTACTTTTGACACTACTCAACTATTGCCGCGCAACAAATCACAAAATCATACATCCAAGCAATATTCAAGTTTACAATCGCTGCCTGGTTGGTGTACATGCAATCAACTAGCATTTAAATGTAGTTTGTGATGGCCCACAAGATGACGCCGCATCCAATCATCAAGACCGGCGTGTCCATGGTGTGAGGCGCCGTCGCTTCCGCATACGCCATGGTGGGGGGCAGCACAAGCATGGCAACAAGCACTTGGGTAAAGCTGCCAAAGTCGGCAAACTGCAAGGCAGGGAAGATCATTCCCGACATGAAAACGCAGGCCGAGCCTTCCCAGCTGCGCGTGTACTTGCGTGTCGAGAAGCAGCCAGCAGTCTTGTATTTGTGCTTGCCCCAGGCAATACCGACGGGTTCAGCCAAACCATCACCGATGCCGGTGATGTAGATGATGATAAACGTGAGTGCACCTTGTTCACCAAATAGCCACTTGAAGAAGAGGAGAATAAAGAGACCAGGCGCAATGTTGCCGGCAATGATCCACTTCAACGTGTGGGGGCGATCTTCGGGGCGATCCAACGAGTTGAATTGCAACATGAAAAACGAAAAGTTTTCACGGAGGGGCTTGATCAAGATGAAAAAGCCCAACATTGTGAACCAATCACCCCAGCCGAGGGCCAATGGACCATGGTAATCGCTCTTTACGACAAGGGGCACCATGTAGGCAGCAAAGTGTTGCAATTTGCGCGTGTAGTTGACCTTGAACGCAGAGTTCTTGTTGGTGATGATGTAGCCCTTCTCGTCGACATTGCAGAAGCAACGGCACACCAGACCACCGAGCAACGACACAAGCATCATACAACCAAGCTTGGGCAATTGCATGAGCCAAAAGTTGATGTCGGAAAAGTACTGAGGCGAGTAAAAGTACGTCAATACGAGCATGACACCCAAATAGGCAAGCATGAAGATCAGGAAGACCATGTCGAAGGTGCTGGTCCAACTTTCTTCATAGTCGCCAGCCACTTCGCCTTCCTCGCACAGCGACGATTTCTCGGTCTTCTTGATCGTATTCAATTTGTCCTTGTCATCGGTGGCACCATATTTGGGTCCTGCAAACTTGGGTAAGGCTTGGCTTTGGGGAATGGGCCAGACGCAGCGAAGCAAGACATAGATGAGGAGAAGAGTTACAATCGGAAGCAAGATGATCGTGAGTTCTTCAGCCAAGGTGATGTTCACCGCCCAATTCTCCTGGATGGGCTGCGCGGTGGAGGGGACCACGTGTGGCGGAGCCAACGTCGTCTTCGAGCTCATCACTTGTGGGGACCCGCAAGAAGATTTTCGAATGAAAGATCCTCATGAGGAAACCAAAATCTAATTCATTGTCAGAGGTTTTCTTGCTTGTGGCACGGCTTCAACCTCCATACGGCATCCCAATCACTGCGTTCTCCCCAAAACCTTTGACATCAAATAATTTTCATCCCCGATCCCTAGAGTCGCAGTCCCATACAAATTCCAGCTCTTGTGAAAGGTCACATTCTACATTTTGAACAGTCGTGCAAGGAAGAAGCGAGTGGTGGCAGACAGCTCATGACAACCGAGGAAGAATGAAACGGAAGACCAAGGTGCTCCATTGCGATGACGATTGGTCACGAGCCACGAAGTCAAGATTCATTTCACGAATCTCCCCGCGCGTTGTTTGTGTGGATTTTCCATGATCAATCAATTGCGGTACCAGGCAGACGAGAGGCAGCGATATGAAGCATACTCTACTCCATGATCACCTCACTCATAGTTGTGGGGTGTAACCTGTGCACAAGTGCCGTCGACACAGGTGACGCTTCTTGCGATCTTCTCCAGGACGTTCTTGGTTGTCGAGTCTCACGACGCCAAAAACCTGCGAGAATAAATGCCTAATTTCTGTCACATTGCCAAGATCCATGGAAAATGGAGCCCACGTCGTTGGGGGTGTGCACCTTTGGGGGTTGAGTTGTGTTGAAGCAGGTGGCCATTGCCTGTCGCGCGTCAGGTCCTTGGTGTTGGCACAATATCTGGTCCTTCACGGCCCGTTGCCATGGACCTGTTAAATTTAATATATTTGACCAATGGAAATCGGATTGGATCTGTCCGGATGCACAACTGACTTCAACGAAATCCATGCAACTGAAAAAAAGAACCTTTGTTCCGAATGCTGGCAAAGGGGGCGATTGGAAGAGCACCATGCACAACAAAATGTGCAAAGTAGGGTGCCAAGTGCGAGGGCAATCGCAAAGACGATGGGGGCGTCCTCAGCGTCGACCACGGGACGGCGCTCATTCGGACTTTCGATTTTTTAGATTGACATGATTGGTTGAAATATTGGAATCGCCTGTGATCTCATTGGGCAAAACTATTTTCCTCTGTGATTGGATAGAAGTCGGTTGAAGTGCTTGAAAATCAAATTCAACGGTTGCAAGTCGAGGACACTGGAGGTGCTTTGGCCGTCACTTATCAATTCGACTCATATGATGAGATGTAGTACATAGTCGCGTCATACAGAGGCGCATGTATGTCGTTCCAAGTAGAGTTGGTCATCAATTGGAAGTACTAGTCAAAGCGTCCAACAAAGAACTGGTCGAGAATAATATGGCCACAAGGGGACCTCAATCAGCCCAGCATGCCACCGCGAGAAGTCGCGTCAATTTGAGGCTGAAGCACACCCGATAATGCCTTATGACTGCATCCGTTTGCGATATGAGGATGCGCTTTGTGTTGACGAGGGTGATATGCTCTGGACAAACCTACAGGGTTGTTGGCACAAAGGCCTATTCGAGTAGACAACGAGGCGCAAAGTGGCGAAACTTTTCTTACCAAAGATGGCAACCTTGGCGCAACCTTTCAAAGATTGCAAAATTGTCGTCTCTGAGGGGATCGCATCCAAGTGAATGCTTCAAGGTTGCGTGTAGTGGCAAAATGGGAAATGCAGTCTCCCCAAGTTGAAGGACTTGGACGCAATGGACGGTGCTGGCGCCAAGTCACGAGTTCAAGTGGCAGCTCAAGAAGTGGCCTCCGCATACGACACGCTGAACAGGTCCGGCGATTTTCTTCAAACTTCCATGCGAAGATCTTGAACTTCAACTCAACACAGGAGTACCACACACGTACATTGAATGTACGGTTGAGGTGTCTGCTGAACCCACAACGTCGGCAATCAAGTCCCAGTCAGTGCTGTCCCACCAAACCTTCGGCCACCACGATTTCCGCTGCCATGTGCCACACAATAGACGCCGCCGACGTCTGTTGCGAGCTGCTCAGGCCAGCCAGCCCGTCCTTCTGTTGGGGTAAATCCCAATATGGTCCAATTATCCATGCATTTTCCCAGGATCGTCCATTTTCGGCACAGAGAAATATTTTTATTCTACAATCGTCCAACCTCCTGTTATTGGCTGAAAAGATTTCATTTAAAAGCCAATCAATCGTCAGTCACTGCTTAAACAACCCACACCTTAGTTCCTCTTTTCAGCCAATGACAGGAGGTTCGACTATCCCAGAATAGAAATATTTATCTGTGCCGAAAATATACGATCCCGGGAAAATGCATGAACAACTGGGATTTACCACCTGCTGTTGATTCTGGAGCTTGACATGCTTCGTCGCACACGGATGAGTCAAGCGGATGAGTCCCAATTACGTACATTTTGTGAATGTACGTTTAGTATACATACATCTAGTGTGTCGTACCCATAAGCCCAATTGTACGACCTCGTACAGGCTGTAACTTTCCATCTGCTTTGTCACCCTGTGATTGGGCGGCGGGGACGTCATTGAACGCGTCAATGGCCTCGGATGCACGTGCCTAGTCAGCTCGGCCACCCGTGTGAGGTCGCCGACCTCTCTTTCGCAGGGTGAGCAACCGCAGGCGCCCAGTGTCGTGGCTTAACCTTTGCTGCACTTTTATCCACGTATAGGCCCAGATGCAACAGTTCTATAGAAAACCCCAGTCGAAAATCCCGCCGAGTATCTTGGCTTCTAGCCACCCAGTTTGAAAGACGCGATCTGATTGGTCGGTTTGAGATCTCTGGCGACAGGATTGGTCCTTCGATTTGACTTGCAGTGGAAAATCCAAGGCCGCACTTCTGCTCTCATTCTCGAATTGTCGTCGTCGCCCACAAAGAGCCATGGCGAACCCGTCGGAACTCCCGTACGTCCAAGAAACTTCTGGTGAAACCCTCGGCCTCAAGCGCAAGTTCCTCGTGCACTTGGTCTTGATTGTCCTCTTGGCCGTCAACGTCATTGTCCTCTACGTGCTCCATTTTGCCGACAACTCGACCAACGTCAAGGTCACGTCCGACTCGTTCGCGTCGGCCCCGTCCGACATCTCCAATAAGGTTGTGAGCTTCAACGACGACGGCTCGATCCGCGCCGGCGCCGGCACCACTGCCTACTTGGATGCGGCCCCGTTGCCGTCGGACGACCTCGGCTACTTTTACGTCGCCCGCAGCGGCCTCACGACCTCCAACACCGCGCTCGTCTCGTACTACTTGTCCAACAAGACGACGTCCGTCTTAACCACTTTGACCGTCGGCAAGGACAACACGGCGTCGCTCGCCGCGGCCGCCCCCGCCAACGTCGTCCCCAAGGTCCAATTCCAAGGCCTCGCGACGTTGAACGACAAGCAAGCCGTCGTCTTGGAATCCGCCGCGGGTAACATCTCGGCCGTCCTGGCCACGATCGGCGCCGACAAGTCGGTCTCGTACGTCACGGCCAACCGCGCCGCCGTCGCCACGGGCTCGTTCTCCAACACGATTGGCCGCATCTCGGCGACCCAATTCGCCATCACGTCGTTCGAACCATATGTCGACGAAAACACGACGTACTACCAAACGATCAACGTCGGCACGGTCTCGGGCGACGGTGCGATCACGATGGCCGCGCCCCTTCGCTTTGGCTTTGCCAACGGCGCCGGCGACGCGAACGTCAACTCCAAGCCCCAGCAAGTGCCCGCCATTCCCGGTGGCTTCTTGGTCACGTACTTCAACACAAAGGCCATCAACGCAAGCGGCCTCTGCGTCCTCTTGGCCTCGGTCAACGCGTCGGGCGTGACCCAACAAGACCAAGTCTGCAACAAGTTGTACCAGCCCGTGTACTTTTTGGACACGACGACGTTGGCCGACAACTTGATCGCCTTGGCCTTTTACGACAAGAACAACAACAATGCGTTGACGATTGCGACCGTCGGCGTCTCGTCGGCCGGCAAGCTCGTCTTCCGTGGCGACTATGTTATGCAATCCGCCGCCGGTGCCTTTGACTTTGGCTCGTTCTATAGCTGGTACCCCAAGCCCAACGTCCAATCCTTGGGCTCGAACCGCCTCGCCGTCCTCTTTCTGAACCCTGCCAATGCCGGCCGCCCCACGACCCAAGTGTTCAAGGTCTCGGAATCGTTTGCGCTCACGCCTGTGACGCCGCTCATGCGTCTCTCCAACGGCGACTTCACCTTGACCGGCACGACGCCCAAGGCCATCTCGGGCGTCGTCACGCTCGACCTCCTCCCCATCTCCAACACAACGTACGTCGCGACGTACTCGGGCAAGCTCAACCAAGTCGCTCACAAGCGCGTCTCGGTCGTCGAGTTCTTGGGCAAGCCCATCGGCGTCGGTTCGAGCTCCAAGAGCATCGTCATGAGCGGCGCCGCCAAGGTCGACAACGCCGACTTCACCGCAGGCAAGGAATACTTTGCCACGACCAAGGGCGACATCTTGGTCGCGACCTCGACCGACGCTGGCGCCGACTATTACTTTGTCGGCAACACGACCGTCGTCTCCAAGGACTCGCGCGTCGGTGTCGCTGTGACCAAGAACACCATTTACGTCTCGAGCACCTTGTAAATCAACCCTCGCAGCCCACCCCACGATTGCTAGTGGCGGTACATAACTTGTAAATGCATCCCCATGCGTCTTTCCGCTTTCCTCTTAACTGTTCTGAACGCGTCAATCCTGTCAATGGAAAATGTCCAGCCACAAACTCCATACATTCAGAGACGTCGTGCTTTGTAGTCATATTCAAAAAGTCTCGACGATTAGGCAGGCAACGAGGGCACAAGCGGGGTCTGGTAGCGCTGAATGACACCGTCCGAAGCACTTGCATAGAAAAAATCCTCTGTGGCAAAGGCATCCGTGATCCCTGTCACCGTCTACACAAATTCAAGTCAACCAAGTCATACATGCAGGAGTAGTAACCGGTGCGGTGGTTGCAAACGAGGACGCATCGCCAAGGAATGATGGCTGTCGGGGTCTCGTACTCACCCACGACGAGAGTTCTCGAAAGAGTGGCAAGGACCAAATCTACGAACACTCCTGTCATGGTGACGTGGCACAGGGACGACCTTGACATCGCCGTTGGCAGAGCCAGAGAGCACGCAATGTCCCTTGGGATGCAGTGCCAGCGTCGTGATGGCGCTGTCGTGGGCGGTCGAAACTGCGTACAAGGAGCGTTGGCGTCGCACGTCAAAGATATTGAGCGAGCCACTTTCGCCACCAGATATCAAGAGCTAGTAGCCTTGCATGAGTTGAAAGGCATCGAGTGCGTACCTGATGACGAGATGAAAATACGACTGACGTGGCGCCCATGGGGTGGCAGAGCGGTGCGCAGATCAATGCTTTGTGCGGTGGCAGCAGCGTATCCCACAAGCACAAATTCTTTTTCCTACACTCAAACGTGGTGGTAAGCCAACCACACCAAGGTATGACGTACTTTGTGGAGCTGCCCACCGACGCCACGCAACTACTGGCGTTCAAAAAGGCAAAATCACGCGTGCCTCGGTTGTGGCACTAGGACATTAATGTGTGAGTTCCGGCCCTCAATCCATTCGGGGTCGTACTTGCAAGTGCGCATAACACGCGCTGGCACCTTCGCTGGCAAAGTTCCACAGATAGACGTAGCCCAACCCATCGCATGCACCCAACTAATCACTGTCAGAGCCATGACAAGATGCGTCATACAATGTGGCCAGAGTTGGCAAAGCGAATGCGATGGACATCCCGTCGGGGGGTTGTGAGGGGAGCCAATGTATTCTACGTAACAATCACTCGACCGTGCCGTAGAAATGAATAGAAAATACCGTCGCGGGGGCCACGAGGTGTTCAAACACATTGCATGACGTCGTCTGGTCGAAACGCCATACTTCGACCGAGCCCTTGGTCGTACCGCTGCAAAAGAGCGGCAGAGCTGGATGGGATTGGACGGCGATGGGTCTGTAGTTGCCACTGCCCTTGCTATCGGGCTGTGGTGACAACGTTGCTGCGACGGTAGATTTTTGCTACAAGTGGCACGCATGAGGTCCACATTCAGAATTCATTGTTACCCACTTGATCCATGTCGGCGGCAAAAAAGACGGTCGGGGGCGAGTACTTGGCATTCACGTGCAACTAATAGGTCAAGTCAAGATCAAGGATGCAATTGAACGTACTTGACACGTCGAGGTCACGCTCGAGGTTTTCGGTGGCTTTTTCGCCAATGCGCGGTAGAGGAAGCGTCCATTGCAAAAGACGACGGTGTTTTTCTGTTGCATGTTACAGCACATGGCGCGGATGCTCTCGCCTGGTACGTCGCTCCGATAGATGACTTCGGAAAACATATTATCTTGTTTTCCATTTTCAGGCGGGGGCACGAGCGAAAAATCAAGTACCGACGTCGCGGCCGGGATGAGCAATTGAAATAAGTGGCGCCAGTCGCAAGCACCGCCATGTGAACATTCCACTGACGGCACGACGCGGGGAGTATAAAACGACTTCCATTTTGTTTGGAGTTGACGGGCAAGGTCCAATTGGTCGGTGAGGCGCATCACGTGTTGCTCCATCGTGTGGTGAATGGCTGCCGAGAGGGCAATCCAATCCGCGCAATCGGGGGTCGCCTTCTTGGGCAACAAGCTTGTGGCCAAGAGAAGCTGCACCATGCGAAACAAGTGGGGCAAGTCCTGGCGGAGCGACGGCATTACGCGCGGCTTGTAGTCGAGGCACGTGAGGCACAACTCGAGGTCTGTGAATCCAATTTCCTTGTGCGGAAACATGAGGCAGAGCAAGCGGCCGACGCAACAACGCGAGAGGCGACATGCATAGGTTGGGAAGACCAAGGCAAGCGCCGTGTAGATGGCGGCCGTGGCCACGCGGACAACGCCTGCGTCTTCGTCAGGCATGAGGTACAGGTATTCGATGAGCGAGAGCGAGGCTTGGAGAACCATCGACGGCAGCGCGGGGGCGTCCATGGCGTTTGTGATGCACTCGACTTGGTCGAGCACGGGTTGCGTCGAGTAGTCAAACCACTGCGACGCGAGCAACCACGCGACCGTCGAATGCGGACGGAGGAGTTGCGCCATCTCGGATGCGCCGACCAGCGGGAAATGGGACCACGCTTGCTCGAGTTTGGTTTGCAATGGAAAGGCACACGGTGGGGCTTTGGGCTGACCAAGCGACTTGTCCAATGCGTCGAGGAACGGCGGGCAAAGATGTTGTAGCTGGTCTTCCAAGCATGCCAAGCTCATGCAGACGCGCGTGGACTCGACCCAGCTCCATTGTGGCAAATATTGCAACGCGGAAAAGGTCGGTCCCATCTCTGTCACGAGCGAATACGCGAGAAACGAGTGGCCTTGGGCATGTAACCGCGAGGCAGCCTACGTTGATCATCATACCATCGCAAGACACACGACACAGTACTGTGCAAAAGAGCGCGAGGCACTCGGGTTCTTGCTCTTCGCGAAGAGACGCCGATGCGTGTTGGACCAATTGGCACGCGCCATAGAGCGTTGCGCCCATCGTCCGCCAATACGCGCCGGGGGTCGTGAGAAAGACACATGACATGGACGATTTGGGTCGATGCAAAAGCGAGTCGAGGACCAGTTGATTCTCGAGGAGGTACGCGCAAAAGCACTGCATGTATACGTCGTTGGCAAGGCCAGCTTTGCTCACGAGCACGGTTTGGACGAATTGGCGTGTGGTCGGTCCCAGCTCGTGGAGCGACGAGGGCTCTGAGAGGCGGAGAATCAAAAACGAGAGGACGCAGGACGGGTCGGCCGACTCGGCGATCGACGCGGCTTCGTATACTTTGCCCCCGAGGAGAAAGAATGTCGCGGCCAGCGTGTATCTAGCAACGAGATCAAAGCCATGATGTCGAAGGTACGCGTACCGTTGTTTCGATTTAAGAACAAACGCATTTTTAATCGCGGCTGCCTTCCATCGATCTTCGGAAAAATCATTCACGAGCAACTCGGCAATTTTCGATTCCTTGGCGAGACGAAAGAGCCCAGAGAGGACTCTGGTTTTGCCAAGGAGGACATAATACAACGCAACGGTAAACGGGTCTTTCGAGGCTGCAATTTCAAGTCACGCAACGATACAGAATGTCATCGACGTACCTGCATATTCTCGTTGCGCGACTTGTTCGGTCTTTTGTCGGAGGCGTTGGATGTCGTCGAGCCAAAATGGCAATCTCAATTGTTGCATGTGTTTCCATTCCATGGTCAACGTTTGAAAATACGGCAACGCGAATAAATCCATGGACGAGAGGCGTGCCCAAAGCAACGCCTCGGCGCAAAGTCCATCGTCCACGGCATCCCGCCACAAGAGTCGCACGAGGAATTTCAAGCCAGGCAGGTCCGTCGCGTCTTGTTCACATTTGAGCATAAGGCAAATCGACCGAAAGAGAGCGGGCTCGGGCACCAACTGGAGCCGGTCGGCGGTGAAAAACGCGTCAAAGTCGGTCGTTGGTTTGGTTTTGGCGGCCGCGGTGACGCGGGGAGCAAATAGCATCGCGGCCGTGTCTTTTTTCTTTGTAAACGTGAGTCGATCGTCCTTGCCAGATGCGTCCAAACACACGGCCTTCCATGCGAGGGATGGAAACGAGACCCGCGCCTCCTTCATGTCCATGTAGCTTTGTGTTTCCTGGAGCGAGATCGCATCGACGAGCGATTGAAGTACGCGCTCGACCGATTTGAACGCCCCTTGCAAAAGAAAGTGAACGAGAACAAGCGGCGTCCACGGGGTCGCCACGGGGGCCAATTGCGACGTCGCCCCGGTCAACATGTACCGTGTGATGGACGCTCCGTGGGCCAGGTACATCCACGGGTGGTGGTGCATGGACGACGGAATATTGAGCGACGCGGGCATGCCGGTGGGAATTTCCTGGGTCAGAATGGGGGTTCCGTCTATGCCAAACAAATGCAGCGCCGTGGACGAGAGACAGATGACGATGTGGTTGGGTGGCTGTTGCATCCAACCACCGACGGCATGAACCGTCGGGTCGACTGGCCATTGGTACAAGTGGACAGGGTCCCACACGTGTTGGATTTGAACCACTGACGGCGAGTCCAACAGCATGACCATGAGCCCCGTGGGATGGAGTTGGACTTGACGCACTCGTGCCACGAGAGGCGTTTGTCGGATGGACAGCAATGTCAGGGGTTCGTTCGTGAGGCGCCACAAGTAGAGAGCGCTGTCGTCGCCGGACGTAACCGACGCAAACGAGTCCACATTGCCCAAGAACGTGGCACAGATCGTTCCCGAAGGAATGGCCAGGACGGCTTTTTCAACGAGCCGAGGTTTGTTCGGGTCCGAGACGTCCACCCGCCACAAGAAGAGCGTGTCGGTGGCGACGCCTACAAAGCGAACAACGGCAGACGAGTCGTCCATCTCTTCTCGTCCATGGAGAAACGACGTCACATGTGCCGAGCCATCGACTTGGTCCAACTTGATCGTCGACGACCGATTGCAAATCACAATCAGTTCAGACTGTGACGTAATGCAAAACACAAGGCCGATCGACATGATGGCGGCGGCGGCAGCAATGCGAAGCGTCGGGTTATATGCGACCGTTCGTTGCGTCCGCGTGTCCATTCCGAACAGCATGTGCTGGGTGTCGCGGAAGAGAAGCGTGTTGGGTTCGCCAAATGCCGTGTCAGCGATCGCGTCGAGGGCTCCCATGGATGCGACGATGCCAGGTGTGATGGACCAATTCAAAATATGGCTTAGCGTCGTCGGGGACGTGGGTGCCAACTGCATCGAGAGCACTTGCAAATCATGGAGGTTTGTAGTGAGGGAGATGGACAGATGGAATGGCGTGGACGGCGTCGCTACAGAATACGATGAGAAAAAGGCGAGAAGAAACGGAAGCGGACAGGAAAAATCAAGCGACGACACGTAGAGCAGCGACGCCTCGGATAAAATATGGTGCATGTCGGTCGTGGAGCAGATCAAAGTTGCACGCGGGGTCGACGTCTGAATAAAATCACCATAAACATCAAGCATCAAACTTCTCGTACCAAAAACGTCGTACAGTCGACGCGCCAGACACACAAGTCCCCGTTGGCCAACACGGCGTAGATGAGGTATGCGATGGAACATTTGGAAAGGGCGAGGTTGCCTTGGATGAATTTTTCTCCTACGAAATGTATTTTTGGTTGCATCGACGGCATCTCGGTTCTCCTACCTTCATGTGTGTCGGCTGTCGCCCCCGCTCGGAAGGCAAAGCCGAGCGTTTTCGACGTCTTCATGTGGAAACGGTCCATGGTGTGGGTGTATAAATCATGTGTTTTGTCTGCAAACGATGGCGCGGCCGTTTTCCAGAGCGCCAACGTCGATTCTTTCATCTCGAGGGGGGTCACGACGGGCGATTTTCGCTGTGAAATCGCGCCACAGCACCGCACTTGTGCCGGCAAATCCGCCGTGTCGAATCGAAGCGATCGAATGAAACCAAATGTTGCCGCGTTTGAATCTTCACGCCAAAGTGTGACCTCGCCTGCGGCGTCCAGCGTCAAGAGCGTCGCGTTGTCCATGACATGCAGCCCCGGATTTGTCCACTCTGTCATAATTTTAAAAGAAATCCAATCGACAAAAAGAATCCTACCCATGGAAACAAGCGCCCGCGAATGCCCCAAAAACACGCACGAGGGTTTTGTCATTTCCATCGTCCAGGCACTCAAGGCCCAAACCTTGTCCAAGGCATGAAAAACATAAAGTAGTCAATGAGGGTACCTTGGCGAGGCGAGCATGGGCACTCGACGCCGTCGCCGCATACCTCCCTGTCGAGCATGCGTCGAATAGATGGGTGGACGTGCCCAACTCAAACGAGCGATTCGCATACACAGTCACAGCATCGTCAACAACTTTCCAAATCGATAGCTTCGAGTCGGCGGCAATCAACCACAGATCTTCCTTGGACTCGCACCACTTGAGGGGGCACTTCATGTTGGGTTCGCACCTGATCAATTGTTCTGTGAAGGAGGAGACGTCGTGGGGTAGCCCCGTACCGCCAAGTTGCTTCACAGTGCCATTCAAGGGATCTCTCGTTCGAGGTGGCTCCGCGCTTCTCGGGTCCAAAGAGAAGCCCTTCGCCATCTACACAAGACAAAGCAACCCGAAGCGATGGAGGATGCAGCGCGATACTCTGCGGGGCAGAAGGGAGTGAAATGGTTTGGACAGGAGAGTACAATTCGATGACATCGTCCCCTGATTGCGGCAGCGGCGCTCTCGCAATGTACAAAGAGGAGGAAGCTTCTGACGTGTAGAACAGCCAGCGGTAGTTAATCAAGTCATGCTGTGCGACTAACTTGGCCGATGGGGAGCAAGCGCCGACGCAGCATGCGATTTTTTCCAGCATCGACGCCGATGATCCTTTCTGGCGTTGATAATGATTGCTTCAAGCAAATCCAAACCCTGAAATCTACCGTATCCGGACATCTCGACGTGGAGGTTCAAAAATGTTGGCTTCCCATTGGCCACAGTGGTGACCCCAGTGTTCGCAAAAGAAAGCATTCTCATTGGTCAAATATCATTTAGAATGGCCAATAGGATTCAATTTCGAACAAAAACGCCGCCAGACAAATTGACGGAAATTCAAAAACAAGTTGGCGGGCATGATGAACAGAGCGTTGCCTCTCTTCGTCCCTCTTCGTGAAGGGGAAGATGAGAGCACGTCCATATGGAGCCTCCCACCGGCACCCATCGTGTATGCGCCCATGCCGCCAATCGACCCATCGTGCTTGAATATGGCTGCATTGAACACGCTTCTGACGAGCGTCCCAGTGTCCTTGTTGTAAGTTGTGCGGCCGCATGTCGTACCTTATGTGCTTGTAGGCCGGACCATGATCCTCCCTCTTTCGAGAAGGATAATGCGTCGCCTCTCTTGCGTGCTGTCGTCGCACAGGTCCCTGCCTTGTCTCCGAATATTGTTCGAAAGGCGCAACCCGCAGCGCCGCAAACAAAACAAAGCAATCATAAAGATGCTGGGCATGAGGAACCTGCGTCATCAACCGAAAAGAAGAAGCGGTCTGATGAGAGGGAAAGGTTGAAAGACAAACGGTTATCTCGTATCAGAGTCATCGAAATTGAAGACGACGAGGACGCACCAGGCACACCTACTGCTGGCGACACGGAGGAGTCGAAGAAAAAATTGCTCGTGCGGAAATATCAAGATGAGTTACACGGTCTTGTGTCGCAACTGTCAACGTCGCCCGACGTGCCACGAGCAACCAAGAAAATCATGCAAACCATAAAGCTCATCCACAAAGCCAACAAAAAACTAGTCTCCAAATTATCGTTCGAACTCCTCAGTGATCTCATGACGCTGTTAGACACAAAGGTACAACATCTCCCTTTCAGCCCGTTTATTCACGAGTGCGTCTTTAGGTGAGCGAAGCGTTGGCCATTGATTTATTTGCCGTTGCATACGCGGATGGCGGTGACGCTGACTGGGAAGGCTCTGGTATTGACACGAGCAAACTTCAGGACGTTATATGTGCCATGGACGCGGCGAGTTGTATGCTTTATATTATGACATCGCCAAACATTGATCGTCGTTTATTGTCGGAAGAGACAATTGATCATTGCATTCGTTTGCTCAAACATGTACAGAGGCCAATTTCATTGCTAATCGTTCACACGAGTTGTTGAATAGGTCCTCCAGCGATTATTGTTTCCGTCGTTGGATACTGTGTCCTTGACGCAACTAGTACAAGAGGAGAATGGCAAGGTCCATCCCAAGTACCACGGCGCGCTCAAGAAAAAAATTGAAAAAGTTGGTCTTGTTCACGTCGCTAGCTCGTTCATGGAGACAGTGGAAGAATTGGTAGCCGGGCTGAAGCTCCAAGACAGTTGGATTTTGTCGTTATCAAATGTCTTGATGAGCACATTGTCCCTTGAAGGCAACACAAGTTCTCAGTCGAACATTGCACTTTTGCAAGTTCGTGCCAGCCTCATGTTTCGTGGGATTTTTCTCCACTATCCTGCCCATCGCTCTCTGCTTCTTGATGATATTTTTTCTGTGCTCTTGAAGCTTCCAACGAACAAGCGCAATTTGAGGACGTACAAACTGTCCAATGTGGATGGGCACGTTCAAATGGTATCAATGCTTTTAGTCACGTTGGCACAAGCATGCATTGGTGTGTCGCTTGACAGTGTTCGTGACACTTCGAGGTATTTCGTCTCTGGTTTGTCCCAAATTAATGTTTTTTGGTATCATTAGGTCAATCGTCCATTCGTTTATGCAACGATGCATGAAAAAAGAAGAGGAAAACGATTACCGCCAAGTATTTGAAAATTTTGTCGACGATTTGCTGGCCATGTTGCTCTCACCCGAGTGGCCTGCCGTCGAGTTGATTTTGGAGGCTATGACGGCCGGTCTGACGAATTTGATGAGCCAACAGAAGACAAGTAAATTGGAGTCACAGTCGTCCTTGTTGGCATTAAACTTGTTGGGGAAAATTTGTGCCACCATTCGGCAAATTTCGTGCGATGCAAAGAGTCAGCCAATTGACGAAATTGAGCAACCGCCTGCGTTAGTTGAATTGAGAGACCACGCTAAGACACTTCTCGCGTCGAAAAGTAAGTCCTGGTTTCCCTACTTCAACGAGAAATGACGACTCATTCATAGATGTCGAAATGAGCAAGTCAAACCTTGTGGAATGCATGGTATTAATGTACCTTGGTCAGCATGGCACCCATGTGTCCGAAGACGCAGTGCCATTTTATCGCGCACAATGCAGTTTTTCGGACGAATTTATTTCCCTCAAATCAGACATCGCACTTTCGGGGGATGTCGCTCGAATGCTCATGACGAACTTGGCTTCTCATCGCAAACTTTGCTTATGTTTTGACCAAATGCTCATGGCAATCATGGCGTTTCTAACCCGTGGGCAACCTACATTTCGAGCCCGTGTGTTAAAAGCTGTGGCATTGATCGTTGATTCAGACCCTTTGCTTATGGCTGACGATCACTTACATAAAGCTATTACTCTGTGTTTTTCAGACGAAGCGACATCAGTACGACAAGCGGCGGTCGATCTTGTTGGGAAACACATTGGCCTTGAGCCCTCGTTGTTTCCTCGGTACTACGCCATGCTCGCCGATCGCCTTCGCGACAAGGGAATCAGTGTTCGAAAGAGCGTTTTGAAGATATTCCGAACGTTTTTGCAGCTCACCCCAATCGAACCAGAAGTCGCCGAATGGATTTCTCGTACACTTCGAGCTTTGGTCGAACGCATAGGGGTACCCAGCGAAGAAGAAAGTGTCAAGGAAACCGTCCTAACCACAGTACAAGACATTTGGTTCGGAGCTCCGCCGCCGCCACCTCGTCGAGGTTCTGGATCGAATACTGAAGCAATTGTGACGCCATCAAGTTTGAAGAAGAAATCGTCAAGCAACCACAAAATCTTGACTATCATCGACGTTGTTCACCATGTGAACAACAGCGAGTGGATCATCAATTTGATTTCTCGACTAATGAAGAAAAACATCAGCCAGATCGAGACCGCGTGTGCGACGATGGTTTCCGAATTAATGGAGCTGTTGCTACAACTTGAAGAAGGAAACACTCTGCCTATTTTGTCGTTCAAAGGTCCGTTGTAAATGTTGCATGAAATTTGACGATGTGACTTCAAATTTTATAGACCCCGAAGCCCAGCGTGTCGCGACTGTGAAAACGCTACACGTCATGTGCGAAGCGTCGCCTGAATTGGTCAAACCCTACTTTGACACTCTCACAGTGTACTTGAAGCAAGATAACAGCTTAACCAAAGCCACACAAATGCAAATATTGGCAATGGCGGCTGGTATGATTTCATTGGTCCTACCGTTTATGGACAAACCTAGTAAGATGAATCAGATGTATGTTTTCCATGTCTCACACTATTTGTAGTGGAAAAATGGATGACGAAACTCGAAGGCGACTTGAAAATTCTTGTAGCTGGGGCACCACCCCAGGTGGTGAAACCTGCCGTGGAATGTCTTGCAGTTATGACGAAAAGCATGGGCCGTCCACCAAAAGAGCTCCTGAAAATTCTCGAGTCGATGTATAAGTTCTTAGTCAAGGTACCACAAACGATATCAAGCGAATATTTTGGAAGACAAACTAAGATTTGTCACAGACAGAAACCTTAGTCAACTTGAACAAGCCCATTTCAGGAATGCCTGATTTTCTGCGATCCTTATTTGTCGTTGGGCTCGTAGCCGGTAGTTTAGAATGGGATTCGTTGACAGATGTGACAAGCGATGTGTTTCCCCCGCAAAAGGTATCATTCAGAATTTACATCATCTAACTGCTTATCCAGTTAGTTGAGATGGTTTACGACGTCTACGCCCGATACACCCAAGTGGAGTTCACCAATACGAACTTTACTCCCGCCTTGCGCGTCAAAACAGTGCAAGGTCTAGGGTACCTACTTCAAAGAAACCCCCGGATGTTGTTGAAGTCCCATGAAGACAATACGCTAAAAACTGCAATCTTACATAATGATCCCAACGTGCGAACACAAATTCTTGCCAGCCTAACGGAGCTTCTTCAAGTCGAAGAAGCCCGTTTGGAGAAGCTGCACCAAACTCAAGTTGCCAAACAAAGCAAAGACCACGTACAAGGTGATCAAGAAGGTACTCCCTTTTTATAAGAAATGCATCGTGCGTTGCTGACGATGCACACAGGCGATGCATCTTTGATTGGTGGTGTCATGCAAGCGCAGCTCGAAAATATTCTCAAAGTAGCAATCCAAAAGGAAGCTCCTATTCGAACCCAAGCCATGTCGTGCATTGGTATGCTTCTCACCCAGGGTCTTGTTGCACCAATGAAGTGTATTCCTACTCTTGTGGCTCTCGAAACCGATAAAGTGCGTAAAGATTGCTTTGCAATGATTGACTGCGTATAGATTTCGTCTGTACGCGACACGTCATATTTGCACTTGGTTGCTATCAACGGAAAATTCCCTAATATGGTCACCGCGCCTGCTGTTCAAGGCATTTATAGTTCGTACCAATTTCAAATTCGGGCATTTGGAAAAGCGACAATTTGTGACGCTGAAAATGTGGTGCGCTCAAGATCAATATGTATTTTCGACAGTATTTCTTATATTTGGTGCTCCTCTAGTGCTATCTTGGTCGCATGTACCGCGCCTGCATCCAAGGCAGTCGACCCCAACGCAATTCTTTTTTCACACAACTTATCAATTTATTTCGAGAAAGGGGTCCCATATTTACAGCTCTTTTGGAAAAACGACTCCAGCCAAGAGCAGCCTTGGGCTACTTGGCATACGTCTCACAAATCCTATCGGCATTGCCATACGATGTTGAAGACGAGCCACTTTACATTGTTTACACTATCAACCGCGAGGTGTCGTTGAATTTGGGGTACTATTGTTCATCGCAACACGGGCAATGATATTGTTTTCATATCGTCGCATCTAGGAGTGTCCAAGACAAGATGAAAATGATATTGGGGAACGAGAGCACGTTTGAAAACATGCCTGTGACGGAGCCAATCAAGCCCGAGTTGGAACAAGTTGGATACGCCGCGTATGCGCTGGCCCTGCTCGTGCGACTCAAATTGGCCCTCAAGGAATCGTACCAACTCGAAAATGAAAAGTGCCAGACGTTTCAAACCACGACATCAACCAAGGTAGACGATTTTTCATTGATTGTGGGAACAAGTCTCTCAATTATGTAGGCAAACGAGGTGCCTGTGTCGAGAACAAAAGAAATCCATCCGTTGGACGTGCAGGACATGTTGGTCGAAGAGCATATGCAAAATGGTTGGATGCATCTCACGTGGCTCGGTGACGCCGCCAAGGAAGACCAAGCACAGCTGGACTTTGATTGGGAAAACCCTAACATGAAGAAGAAACCCAAGCAGAAGCGCGGGCGCAAACGCAAAAAAAAGGACGACAACGACGATGGCGGCGATGACGAACCCGCCGATAATATGTTTTAATGATGCATGATGTTGCTTCAACTACATGCCAAGGCGAGGAGACGGAAGATGATGATTTCGAGGGCGAGGGGGGAAATGTCGTACAGTTCCTCGACTGGGACGGGTGGCTGAAGCGAATGAAACCCTGTCGTCGACCATGAGGCATTCGGTCGAATCGTATGTCTACCTCGGTCGAGAATGTCCAAGAAGGCCACGAGGCACCAAAATTGATCGGATGTTTCGTCCAAGACTTGCTGGACTGCAACCGCGACGCTCTCCACGACCCGCACGTCGCCCAGGACCCATTCAGTGGCGCCTAGTCATCGTGGTGTGACGGGACACTAGTCTGCATAGATGCATACATTCCGCTTCGTCCAGGGTCGAGAGCATCGAGTGGAGGTTGGGGCGCACGCAGTCGACGTAGAATCGATGCAAGTGTATGAGGCGACGTGTGATAGACAACTCTGTTTGGGGGGCTTCACAGACGTCTGCCGCTGCGGCAATGTCAACGTACATAATGCGCCGCTCATTTCGCACAAATCCCCATGTATCTGCCTCGGCATCCCGTACCAATGGAAAAATATGGCTGGCGATGCACCAGACGTGACTCCGATGGACTGCTGGGAGTCCGAATTCAAGCGTGAGGCGCACGAGTTGAGAAAGGTTTATCGTAATGGCGGGCGTCGGCGTGTCTTCCCCGAGGAGAGATGCAAAGGATGCTTCGACCTCGACGGACTGCAGCACGGGAACTCCAAGACTCTTGTAATATGTCCGCCGGAAATTCGCATGACGGGTCATCTCTCGAGGCTTCGATGTTCGAAATCGCACACAGATTGGATTGAAAGTCTGAAATGCATTTCTTTTTCTTTTAAAGTCTTTTATTCGAATTGGTGTTCTTTTTCTCATCGACACGTCGCCGAGAGTTAAGAACTTTGTCAAGGTTGCGACGAACGATGGCAGCAATTCAGGTCGAACGCATCACGGCGCGCGAATTGGCGGCGATTCTCAAAAACCCCGCGGAGAAGAATAACGTTCGTATCATCGATGTACGGGATGACGACTTCCAAGGAGGGCACATCCGCGGGGCGATCAATTTGCCTGAAGACCACTTCCAGGACGACGATGAAGTGGACAACATCGTCGAGGAGTTCAAGGACGTGCCAACCGTTGTCTTCCACTGCATGATGAGGCAAGCACATGCCTCGCCGACACTAAAGTTCTCACATCCGATGTAGTCAAGTACGTGGTCCTTTCTGCGCCAAGCGGTTCCAATCCCGCCGTGACATTGCGTTGGAAGGCGCGGCGAAGAAGCCTGAAGTGCGCATTCTCACGGGTGGCTTCCAGCTCTTTGGTCGGGTGAGTCATCATTTCCATCTCTCGATATCTTTCATGATATTTATTTACTAGGAGTACAAAAACGACCCCGACTTGGTCGAAGGCCTAGAGAAAGAGGAGTTCTAAACGACGTAGGATTCCCATTTTGGTCGATTTCGGTGGTCTTTCGTGATGTAATCGACGAGAAACCCTGGGGCAATACACGGGATCTCCTTGGATTGGAACTCTCGAAGGATCTTGTCTGTCTTTTTTACCTCTTCGCCCACAAGCACCAGTGTCTCGTCGTCCTGAATAACACATAAGTTTTGTCAAGTACACACGCAAAGACTTACGAAGGCGGCAGGGGGCACGACGAGTCCACCTGCAGCTTGGATGATGCGCACACACATATCCGGCGGTGGCGTCGTGTTCCCGTAAATGCCAAACTGCCTGCCATTCAGCGGCCCAGGACGGCCCGCCGCAGCCTCAAGGCGCCAGTGCTTGATGGCGGGCAGCGCGATCCGATGGTCGCACACGGTGCGTTTGTTGGTCTTGGTCTGGCCCCACTCAAAGGGCGTTTCGTCCACGAAATAGCCCATCGCCAAGCATTCTTTCAAATAGGCTGGCGTCAAGATCCACTACAGCGTCGTGTGTCAATAACATTGAAATAAATGTCCAACGTACTTTGCCCGCGGCCATGCCGGCAATTACTTTTTCCGTTCGCCGCAAGTCCTTGCAAATGACGTGCGTGCATGACGAGTCAAACATTCGCTTGCTCTGGATGACTGTGCCGCCCAAGACCATGATGATGGATTCGTTGATCGCCATTTCTTCATGTGTGCCCGTCAAAAGGAACACGGGTTTCGGGCAATCTTTAGTCTGTGCTCCTTTTGTCGTGCGGCGGGCTTTAGCGGGCGGCGACGCGGGTGGGGACACCACCGTTGCATCGTTTGACATGGCGCTGCTCGAGCGCTTTTTGGTGGGTTTGGCATTGGCTGGCGCTGGGCTGGTTTTAGCCGTTGCTGTCGTGGTCGTCGTTGCTTTTGTTTGCTTTGTCGCGGGCGACGCCTTTGTTTTCTTTGGTTTGACCACTTGGTCGATGGTGTTGCTTTCGATGGCTTTGCGCAATTGGACGGGGGTCGTCACGGCTTTGGCGTCTGTCGTGGCCTTGTTGTTGGTCGTGCTACTGCGTCGGGAATTTCCAGTCTTGCCTGCCTTGGTCGTCTTCAACGGAGTGTTTTCCTTTTCGTCCAGCGCGTCCAACGCGTCGTCGACTTGAAATTTGGGCACGAGAGCGGTCGACTTGGTCACTGACAGCATAGATGAACCAACAGACGAGCTGTGGCTGCTGCTGCTGCTGCTCTCGCTCTTTGCGGACAGAGGCGCGCGCTTCGTGAGCCAGGAAAAGTCAGATTCAGGGGCTTTGGTCCACTGGCGCACACACTCGACGAGCCACTACAACAACAAAGCCCTCAGTTGAGCCAAAGACCCATCAAATTATTGTGGTGTACCTCGTATTTCACGACGTTGGCCATACCCCATGCTACGGACCGCTTGTATTTTTCGCCCGTGGCTTCCACGCAGAGCAAATGAGTTGTGTGACTCCTGGGCAAAATTAAACATCCGGGAACATAAAATGCATTTGTGGACACACCTCGAGAGGACCGAGAGGTGGCAGGCACCCGTGAGCCGAATGAGCGCCTGGATGTCATCGCGGGAGGGATTCGACCGGGCACTGAATCCTGACAGAGTGATCACGCAGCTTTCCATGCCATCGATGCCGCCGTGTCGCAAGGACGGTGCGTACAATGCTTGGCGCGCCAGAGTTGTGTCTACACGGCGTCATTGGCCAAGGAGCGTCGGAGGACGTACTGGGTGAAGACGCTGTCGAGACAATGGCCTTCGCAGCAATGCATGCAGCAACCCACTGCATGCTCACGATGGTCTTGTTGAGCTTGACTGCCGAGGCGTATTCGTCGCCGCTCTGGTAGCCACAGACAACGTAGCTCGCTTTGGGAACTTGGATCATTGCGTCTGACGCTTTGGACGGGGGAAGCACGGTCGCACCGAGGGCTTCGAGCGCTTGGGTCATGCGCAGCTGAAACGCCGATGGAATGTGCCGCGCGAGTAGAAATGTCTCGCCAGCCAACGTGTCGACTGACGTCTACATTGCTTCGCCATGAGACTTCGCATGGTGCGGTGACGTACCAGCGAAACGTCCTTCCACAATTCGTCTGTTTGCGTCGGCGGGTAAATCGTCTGTTTTTGGCAAGTTTCGACAAGTTCCTGCATCGTGATCGACTCTTCTGGGGCCGCGGGCAGCTTGTCAGGGAAGTCAAATTCGGTTTCGGGCACGCGTCGGCCACGTCGAATGCATTCTTGAACCCAATCGTAGCTCACAATGTGCGGTGAGAGAAGGCCACATTGACGGAGAATAAATTGTA
Organism: Aphanomyces stellatus; assembly: GCA_009835185.1. Classification (NCBI taxonomy): domain Eukaryota; phylum Oomycota; class Saprolegniomycetes; order Saprolegniales; family Verrucalvaceae; genus Aphanomyces; species Aphanomyces stellatus. Next base: position 76,571 of record VJMH01000002.1, read on the forward strand.
CGACGATGTCGGGTAGACTGCCTCGGCATCCTTCGTCACGGAAACTGTCGCATCCATTGCGCACTTCTGGAAGCTTGGACGCGATCTGGTCGTGCATGGGCTTCGTTTGGCTCTTCCATTCAAGGGCCTGGGTGTAGTCGTCACCGCTGTTTCGCATGCACAGGACGTGTGTCGCTGCTGTCGTGGGGGCCGACACGGCTTGTCCGCCGCCGTTCGCCACCAAGGAAGCAATTACCTTCCGGGGATCCGCTTCTACCTGCACGCAGTACAATACGATTGACGAGAAGACCTTGGCCGGGTTTGCCGAGAACTTCTCGGTAGGCAGCAAGACTTGAGTGTTCTGCAAGACTGAGCGGAAGATCCATGTCGGCGTCACGATGGGCACATGAAAGTTTTCCCGAATAGTCACGTAGGTTGCGTATTCGCTTGGCTGGCATATAACGAAGAACGTCGCACCATTTCCTGCACTGGCGGCTTGATGCATTCCGGTTGCAATGTCGATGTCCTTGACTTTGTCCAATGAATCCGCGACGCCGCCGCCCATTAGACGCACGCACACGTCGATGCATTCTCGCAACACTCCATTCAGAGTTGGGCAAATGTACACCCACCATGTCGTGTCCTCGTGCGCGGCGTCGGTCGATGCCGCCCGCACCTTCTTCGTCTTGCTCGGTCGTCCCATGTGAGATGCCTCAACAAAATGACAGAAATATAAAAAACATCTTCCTTACATTCATCAAGTGTATTTTTTGACAAGTTTGAAACGCGCGGGCATAGATGGCGTTTCGACATGGTGGGAGTGGTTTTCATTGGTCAAAATAAATGCAATCACAGCACATGATTGGTCATACAGTTTGAATTCAAGTTGTTTGATTGGTGGAAACTTTACACCTCGATCTTTACCCTACCCTTTGCCTAAATAGGCGCCGTTCGTTCCTCTTGGTCCTTCCCAGTGTTTTGAAATGCAGGAATATTTTGCGATGAAATTCGCGGCGGTGGAATTTGCTCAGCACAACGGGCGAAATGGATTGGCTTATCAACCGTGGGCTGCACCAGGGCTCCACCTTGCCTGTGTCGTCGTCTGCATTGTGGCATGTCATCGACACAGACTCTTCGAGCTCAAGAGTAGCAGCAGCAGCATCCAAGGTGGGACGAATGATCCGTCCACCTCCGCACAAATTAAGCAGCCGCTGCAAGACACCTATTTCGTCCTAGCGTCCTGTTCGCGAGGTTTATGTTGGCTGATGGACCATCTGCCGGCATGAGGCACTTGGAGGGGTTTGCAACCCCTGAGATCGTAACGTCCCTTGACAAATAAAACCCAACGGTCATGCCTACACACACTGTCAGCGTCGTGCCACATGGTGTTACTCCTGCTAGCACGAGCCCCATGCGTCGACGCCGCGTCATGCCACTCGTTGGACTCATCTACCTTGGTGCCGCTGTCGCCTCGTCCTGGTGGTTCAACCTGATTCTGTATCAATCGATCCAAAACGACACGCTCTGGTACGGCTTTAACGCGTCGGTGCAAGCATGGCTCATGGATGCCCTGAACCGCGCCGAATACATGTTGACCTTGGACAGCGACTTGACGTCGCTCGTCCACGCGCAGGACCGCACGGACGCCGCGCCGTTGCGAGTGGCCCTCCTCCCAACCGTCCCCCGGCTGTTCATGTACACCCGAGCGCTAGCCCCCGCGGTCGCCATTGCATCCTGCCGCCAGACGTCTCCCGATAACCTCGTCTGGCTCAGCACACAGTACTGCTGGGTTGATTTCAACCGAACGTGGGAGCTCGCGCACACGGCCGCGCGCCAAGCTCGTTGCGCGCGCGCGTATGCCACAAATGGCGCCATGTTCCTCGAAGCAGTGCTGCGGAACACCGACATGGCCGCGTTTCTCTCGACATTTGGCGGCCCGAGCGGCGTCTTCACAACGGCGATCGTGGCCACACTCAACCACACAAACGTAGGCCAATCGTTTCTTGGCTACTTGGTTGCCCACGTCCAACCGTCCGTCGCCGACGAAGTTGCGTTCTGGGCATCATTCGATGTCACGATGTGGGGCATGCAGTTTCAAAACTTTTTCCAAGTCGGGGTCGACAACCACGCGACGCTCGGGCCGGCTTTGGGCACGACGCCGACGCTTTCGATCAACGCGATCACCAAGATCAATCGCTCGCCGCTCTGGACTACGTGGATTGCATTCACGAGCTTTTACGATGACATGGCGATTGCGCAAATGTACGGCGGTGGGAGCATGATCCGATCGGACCCGACGTTTGTGTGGGGCGACGACAGCACGTTGGCAGGCTACGACACGGGCTCCCAGCTCTTCCACGACGCGATTGGCCCGCTGTACAGCGTCGACATGTACTGGTTGGCCCCACCGGCGCCACTCCTTGCGCTCGTACGCGCATACACAGCCGCTTTGCGTCATGCCCAGTGGACAGACGACGCCTTTGGTCATACCTTTGCTGCCCTCGAACCTCTCGTCGCGACGCCATCGTCCATTGGCTCGTGGCCGTCCACGGATTCGTCTTTGTCGTGGGGGTTTCTCAGTGGCAGTCCGTTGTGTCCTTCGTGGGCGTCATTGTCGACTGTCTACCTCCGGGAATGGGGCTTTGACGACGCATGTGCTGTTCAAACCCCCCTCACCGTTCCCCTCGACCGCTTCTCGCTCGTCTTCGCAATGGCCGCCACCTCGACACGTTTGATGGACATGATAGCGCAATCCGTCTGTGCGACCACGGGCTCCACCGCTTGCCTCGCTGTGTTTGCCCAGGCCGCGTCGTTGGCTACAACCATCCTCGATTCGTCGCCAAGTGTTGCGGCGGCAGTGCCCCTGGCCGCCGCGTCGGCATCGTCGATCGAGGTAGTTCAATTCGGGCTCCACGAGTCTGCGACACCATGCCTCTTGCGCCATGCCATCTTGGACCCCCGCGACCCCGTCTTTGCCTTTCTCGCGTGGAGCTATCTCTACGACTGGACGACCATGACGCGCGAAGTCGTGTCCTTCCAGGGGGATGTCGCAACCCTCGACCTCATCTCCTATCGTTACTCCGTCCTCGGCGCCTTCTCCATGACGCCAGTCGCCCACGAACTCGCCCAAAGCATCGTCAGTCTCTTGGCCGGCGGCGTCCTCTACGTCACGGCGGCCATCTCTGCCGTCGCTGCCGCCGTCGCCGCCCTTGGCCTCGCCTACCGCCTCGACTTTTGCGGCCGCAACCTCGTCTTCTTCCACCGCGTCGCCGCGTTCACATGGATCGGGCGCCCGCTCCTCTTTCTCCGCGGCGTCACCGCCATCCTTCTCCTCGCATCATCGTCCACGACCCTAGCTTCCAAGAACGGCTTGACCAGACTCAACGCCCATCCCCGGTCCGTTTCCGAGTCGATGCTCGTCGCGTCCGAAGCCACTTGGGTCTCGTACGTCGTCTGTGACCTCTGCCACGTCCAACTCCCCCATGCGATGTGGTTCGTCGGGCCCGCGAGCAGTGCCGCCGTCTTCCTCACGTCGCTGGCCTTGGACATCTGGCATCCCATCCCTGTGACTCTTACGTCCACGTCTGAGTGTCAGCTCCTTGGCGTCGACGCGACCGTCGCATGTGCGCAACTAACCGTGGCCAATGGCAGCCCGCCACGTGTCTTGTTTCTCCTCGTCGTTTCGGTCGCGGCCGTGCTCGGGAGTATGTTCGTCGCCGCGGCTGGCCTGCGCTGGCGCATGATTCGACCCAAGACGCTCGTCGCCCACGCCCAGGCGCTCTTCCCTGGCTCGTCGCTGGCCTTTCTCGCGTGGCAAACAGAACTACGACCAGACGACACATACCGCGTGTCGCTCGACCAAGTGGCCAACGTCATGAGTGGCATCTTCGTCTTGGAGCGCCGCGAAGCGATGTACGTCTTGGACGTCAAGTCGTGGCAATGTTTGCCTCTGGCCACCGACGCCGTCGACCGACGCGGGTCGCACGTTCACTTTTACCGCCAGCCATTCGTGTCGCCTCGACAATCCCCCGACGCCAGTGCGACGAAAAGCGTCCCACTTGAATCGACTTGGCTTTCCCACGCCAGGCTGGCCGGTAGTTTTGTCTACATTGTTACTGCCCTCGTCAGCTCAATCGTTTACTTTACACTACTCGAGCAAACCATGTCCAATGATTTCTGGTGGACTGGCTTCAACACGACCGGTGGCCATCGCTTCCTCGCCAATGTCCTGCCCATGAACATGCTCTTGCCAGGCACGCCAGCGACGACCATTTCATTGACCGACCCTCAATACGCCTTGTTTGCGTTGTACAATACGTCGTCCACGACCGTCGCAACGTATGGCAGCATCGCGCGATGGGCCAAACACACTGTCTTGAACGACCTCGGCAACGCCATTCAAGGTTTTTCAACATGTCTCTATATGTGGCCACTCAATCGGCGATGTAGGTCTGCGCCACATGGACGGTTGTCTCGCGCCGTGGATTGCCGCCCAGTACTGCTGGCTCGATTTCGACCATGTGTGGGAGATGGCCAACACCGCCGCGCGGCAGAGTCGATGCGATGCGACGCAAGGACGCAACGGCGCCGCGCATTTTGAAGCAGTGTTGCGCAACATTGACCAACGTGCGTTCCTTTCCTGCTGGCAAGAGAGCTTTGACGTGGCCATCGCACGTACCATGGCAACTACCACCGTAGGCCAAGTGTGGCTCGCGCAGAGCATGACAGGCCAGCAGCCAGCGCTGTCCATCGACGCCGAGGTTGCGTTCTGGCAATCCAAATTGCTCGACACGTTTATCCTCCAGTGGCAAAACTACAAAACCGTTGGCTTGGACAACACGGTCGTGGTCGAGAATGCCTTTGCCGCGGCGTACCCGCTCACGCTGCAGGCCCGAAGCAGCACGTGGCGACTCGTTGACCAAACAACGTTGCAAATGTACTGGATGCTCGCGGGTGACTTGCACGCAGTCGTGACCAACGACTCGGGCATCACTGGCCTTTCGCTCGTGCGCCAGAGCCCGGCCTTTGCCTTTCAAAACATATCGATCGCGTCCGTGCTCCAGCACAATGGCTCGTACGTGCCGCCGACAGCGACGTGGACGACCGACCTCTTGCGACAGGCTGTCGGCCCCTTTGGCTCGATCGACGTCCTCTTGGTCCCACCGCCGCCGCTGCTCGTCACGATTGTTCGCGCCGTCGAAGGGCAGCTGCGCGCGCTGCTCTTCTCCAACTCGACCGTCGCCGCCCAGTACGCGCAGCTGCCTGTCTCGTGGACTCTGACCGTCGTGCCTGCGTCGTGGCGCGCGGTCGCAACCACCTACTTTCAAGGCTCGCCGTTGTGTGCGGCCGCCCTGAGTGCCCCTACCAACTTCCCGCAGCCGTACGCCGACGCGACAGCAGTGTGCGTCAACTTGGGCTCGTCCGAGCAAATCTTTGCCCGCGCGTGGCAGGTCGTCATGGCGGGCCTCTTGACTGGCGGTGGTTTGAGAGACACCATGTGCCAGCATGTGCTCGAGACCAACTTGTGCGCCAAGCTTTGCACGTCGACGGCATCCTTTGTCACGCCCCTCTTGTCGCTCCTCTCCATCCCATCCGACCACCTTCACTCCATTGCCACGCTCGTTCAGAAACTCAACGTCAGTCTCTTGCAATTCACAACCGTCGACTCTGAGCCACAAATCACGACGGCCAATGCATTTGCCGCGACCGACGAGAGCTTTGCCTTTTGGGCTTGGTGCTACCTCCACCAATGGACACTAGGCCAGCGCGAGGCCGTCTCGTTAGTCGGTGACGCAGGCTCCGTCACCGTCCTCTCAACAGCCGTCACCGTCAACGACTATGCGCTCAAGTCGCTAGAGATCCCCGTGAGTCTCTCCCTCTACGTCCTCCGCGGCGTCCAATACGTGACGATCGTCCTCTTGGCCCTCGCGCTCGTCGTCATCGTCCTCACACTTGTGTCCAAAGGGCACGTCGAGCCCATGAACCTCCTCGAGCTCAACTGCGTCGGCGCAATCGTCTGGGTCGGCCGCCCGCTTCTCCTCCTCCGTGCGGCCTCGGCGCTCTGCCTCCTCTGCACGGGTCATCTCACGCTGCAGACGTCGGCCACGGGCCTCGCGACCAAATTTGACGATGCCGCAACCGCCACAACCTCGCTCGTCGCGTACGCCAAGACGGTGCTCGTCTCGAGCGAAATGGGCTGGCTCACGGTCGTCCTCCATGATGTCCTCTCTGTCTGGACACGCGAGTGCACGCGCACATATGCGACGAAGAGCTTTGTCGTTGTCTGGGCCGCCACCGCCGTCGTCCAGATTGCATCCCCTGTCCACGTCACTGCCGCCGTCGCGCCCACGTGCCGCGCTCTCGACTTTGATATTGTGTGCACGAGCGGCCGCCTTGCCGTCGGCAGCTTTGCTCGCGTCACCGCGTACGTTGGGCTCAATGTCGTCGCCGTTGTCGCTGGCGCTGTATACGCCGCGTGGCAGTCGCAAGTTGCCGCCGCAGGCACGACCCAACAAACGCAAAAACTGTTCATGTATTCGCTCGCAACCTATGTCTTCCACGTCGATCCATGGACCGTGCACGGTGTGGTCCACCTTGACAAAGCCAGCGCGCTCCTCAATGGTCTTGTCGTGGTCGGCGGCGGCGACAAGGTCTTCATGATGGATATCAAGACATGGCGTCTATACCGCCTGCCCAGACCGAACTTTGGGCCATCTCTGGCAGCATGCGTGCCCCTCATCGACTATCAAGATATATAATGAGACACAACGCCAACTCAAGTTGAACCTGCACCACAAAGAACGTTATAAATGAACCACGGCACAATACAGACAACTAAAGATCGCAACTTCTCAGGGGGTGGGTGGTGTTAAAAAACACCAGGTTGTATAGGAAGAGGAGAGTCCCCCTTCAATGGAAATGAAGAGCTCATTCGCAGGCAATTTAAGCCGACGACGTGAACTTGGTGACGGCCTTCGTGCCTTCCGAGACGGCGTGCTTGGCCAATTCACCGGGGAGCATGAGGCGGACGGCGGTTTGGATTTCGCGCGACGACAAGGTGGACTTCTTGTTGTAGCGGGACAACTTGCCGGCTTCCGAGGCAATGCGTTCGAAGATATCGTTGATGAACGAGTTCATGATCGACATGCCGCGCTTGGAGATACCGGTTTCGGGGTGCACTTGCTTCAACACCTTGTAGATGTAGGTGGAGTACGACTCAATGCGCTTCACCTTGCGGTTCTTGCCCTTTTCGCCGGTCTTCTTGGGGGCCTTGGCAGACTTCTTCGAGGGGGTTTTGGCCATGATGCTTACGTGAAATCAAATTCCGAAATGAGCAACATCGGCACCCTCGTGGCGCGCCGTAACCGGATATTCGGATAATTTGGATTTCCTACCGCATTCAAATCTGTTTTTGGTGGGCGAACGCGCGGGCGCGTTTTCGAGCCTCTGGATTGGTGGAATTGAAATTCACATTCCTGATTGGCGGGTATTTTTCCAGCGCCAAATCCAAACTCCAACAGCCCATTGATCAATTTCGTCTCAAGAACAAAATGTCTGGCAAGGGTAAAGCTACTGGTGGTCGCGGCAAGAAGGGTAAGGCCTCTTCCCGCTCGTCGAAGGCCGGCCTTCAATTCCCCGTCGGTCGTGTCGCCCGTTTCTTGAAGAAGGGCCGCTACGCTCAACGCATTGGTGGTGGTGCCCCCGTGTACCTCGCCGCTGTCTTGGAGTACCTCTGCGCCGAAATCTTGGAATTGGCCGGTAACGCCGCCCGCGACAACAAGAAGTCCCGCATCATTCCCCGCCACATCCAATTGGCCGTCCGCAACGACGAAGAATTGAACAAGTTGTTGGGGGATGTGACCATC